>PVIY010051894.1:0-15456 GCA_004026745.1 Myrmecophaga tridactyla | reverse complement strand
AAGCACTGAGTCTTCCTCAATGAAATTCTTAACTAACCTTAGGTAGGATTTTATTATGTATTCATGGGGATTCATTATTTTTTGTACAATTCTTTGGAGTTCATTTGCAATTGGTATAATATTTATTATATTTAAAAGAAAATCAAGAAAAGGAAACTTATTTTTCCATTCAAAAAGTAAAATACCTGGCATTCTTTCCCAACACAATAAGCTTTAAAAATGGAATGTCAAAATAGATGCAATTTTTTTGCTAATCTAACATTGCAACTTTTATGCAAGTCATAGTAAAATTTAATTTGTAATACCGTCTATTAAAGTGTCTAGCATATTTTACCTTATTCACCTTATCAAACATGGTCTTCTCTTTTACTGGCATAAGACATAAGTTACCAGGACATATAAATATTAAAACATGTTTAGGATTATATTTTTGACCAAGCAAAAATGTACATTAAGTAATGGACCTGGTAGGGTATGGCACCCTTGATAATTGACCCTACAGTCACCCAATCTGCTAGCAAGCACTGAAGAATGTGCTGGAGCTATTACCAATTCTCTGCCCCTGGTGAGCACCAGAGGGACAAAGTGAGCCTCCAAATCATGCAGATATGTCATGGGATGCTCTCAGCAGACTTAAAAGCCAAAGAAACTTGTCCCTCTCTGAGGGAGATGGGACTCTATCTCTTGATTTGTCGAATCATTTTCAGACAGCCAAGTGGTTTTCCATATTCACACTAAAGGAACTTGCATCATTGGCTTGCATCTGTTGGTAACTTTAAATAAATGACCATCACCCTGATGACAATTGCCCACACAGGTGTCTCATATTGCAGCAATCTGCCAACTTGCATAGCATTAAATGGTTGGCGTCTTATCCTTCATTTATTATTAGATGTAATCACATAATACCAGGAATTTAAACACATAAATGGTCTAGTCAGTTTGGTAGAGAGATATTTTAACTTAGAAAAGCTGAGATATAGGTTTATCATTGTTATTATTTTAAAATGTTCATGGTTAAACAGGCTGTAGAAATCCACCAATGATGTCATATATAAAAAATTCAGGAAAGTGGTTCATTTAGAGTGGAGACTGCAGTGAAGGCTAAGATCAGGATGGAGGGGCTTCAGTTTTTATAAGGGATTTTCTCAAACTGGGTTCAGGGTTGGTACATTAAATTTGAGTAATATTCTTTATACCATTTTTACTCCTGAAATGTCATATAATGTTTAAAATCTCACTTTCCCTTTACCTCTCTTCCAATTTCTTTTTACCAAACACTTTAGGAAGTTAAATTTTTTTAATGGAAATAATGAATCACTTATTTTTATTTTCTCCAATAATTTGTTTTAGCTTTGATTGAATTCATTTGCTTCCTCACATTTTCAGCTACTTTAATTGATCCAAAACAATTTCATCAATTTTGATTTAAAATAGTCTATTTTGTTGTTGTTGTCACCTACGAAGAGGAGTACTTCAGTGAAGGAAAGTTAAAAGGCAAGTTACAGAAATCAGACTGATAATGTAGACAAAACTGTACATTTTTTTTTTTTGCTTTCTATAGATTATCTTGGAGGAAAGTAGAGTTTTGGAGTTTAGGGGCCTGAATTTTCTAAATCACCATAATATCTATTTTACTTTGCCATTATAGATCAAAATGTTGCTTTTGCTAGTTCAGGAAGCGCATATAGTTTCTATTTTCATTTCATTTCACTATTTTCATCTGTTCATCTGATCTTGTCAGCTGAGAAGACATATAATAGGTTATATTTTCTGATGACAAGAGATTACTTCAGTTAAATTTGTCCTGTGAGCTAAGATAAATGGGTCATGTTTTGCATATTTATGAAAAAATCCTGCAGATAGTGGATCTCTTAAGCGTATTTTCTTGTATTAAATTGTGATTTACAATGTCTTGTTATTAATATGGAAAAAAGAACTGTTATTTTCCATCTAATTGTGTTTGTTTCTTAGGCACAGCCCTGATTTGTTGTGTTGACATTCTCTGTACCCTCGACATGTGGCTCTCCTAACTTCAGGGCTTTCTTTGTGAAGGGAGGGTCAGAATTTGTCACAGAGTCACAAGATATGTCAGATTTCAGGACATTTCTTTGAGCTTGTCATGGTGCAAAGTATGCAAATTTGCATGGTGACCTTTGCAAAACCAAAAGGAGAAGATGATGCAAGGGTCATTTCCTTAGCTCAGCTAATGAACTGATTATTCCCCAAAGCTGGGTATTCTGAATAACAATGAAGAGTGGAAAGTTCACTTCAAATCCTGAGAGGTAGAATAAATCCCTGAAGTAGAATTTTTAATAAACAGATTGCACATTACAACCAGTATTTTAATTGTTTGTTACTGAATTTCCCAATTCCAGGAGATCGAATTGTTTGCCACAAAGAGATACTGTCTTGCCTTCAAATATACTTTAATTTTTAATTGTGTCTTTGTCCCTGAACAAATTTTTTTTTTGGGGGGGGAGGGTGTGAATGGAAAGCATGATAAATACAGCTATTACAGAACATTTCAAGAAAAGAAAATAGCAGACATTTTCATTTAAGCTTTGTTTGTTCTCTAGGGCAAATTGGTGTGTAAATAAAGGAAGAATTTTTTTATTATTATTCTCTCTCCATATGTATAGTTTCTACACAAGCATATGGCATAATATTTCTAGATAGATATCATTAAAACTGGCTGCTGTGGAAATTATTTTGATTATTCCAGTAGGTACATCTTCCTTATCAGAGTAAACCCAAAAGAAAAGAAAGGAATAGACTTAACTTGGGACTTTTAGATTCTATTAACACATTCAGGTTTTAAACTCTTCTATATCTCTGTGTTTAAGAGGTAACTTCTGAACCAGAGATGACATGACATCTAGCTGGCCAGTTCACTTAATTTTGATCAATAAGAATTGATGATAACAGAAGTTACCATTTTGCATGCTTGGCTGCTTGATAGTGAAATTAACTAATCGACTAATGTTACTAATATTAAAATTAACTGATTAATTTGTATACCAGACAATATCTTTGCATTATTTCCTGAACAAGCTTAATTCTTGATTATTTGAATATAAGCTCATCTCCCTTAGATCTAGCATTATCAATATTTCACATAATTAAATCCTGCACTCCCAAATCCTAATCTGTAGGGAAAAAAATAAAGAAAAAATAAAAGCATTCATGGTTACTGTATATCATATTTATTTAATATTATAGGAGAGGGCATGGAGGAAAGGACAGTAGCCTGGTAATATTGATAGTGAACTAATCCTCCTTCTTAAAACTCTACTAATACATGACCCCATATTGCCTGAATCTCTTCCTTAACTACTTTCTGTGGAGCCTGGTTTATGTTCTCTTTCTCTGCCTGCACCTTACATTTCGACGTTTAATGGAATTCTCTCTGTAGACTTCTTTTTAATTTGCATTTTCTATGGGCATTCTCCTCTACTCCTTTTACCTCAACTAATAACAACTTCCTCTTCGAGTTCTATACTGAAATGTTAAATTCCTTATTAGCTGCTTCCAACTCACACCACCACTAAAAGCTGATGTTCATGCTAGTCTAGAACTAGCTCCATCATCTTCTTTCAGAAATTCTCTTCTCCTTTTCCCTTTCATGCTAATGGAATCAATATTTACCTAAGAAAACTGTTAGCAAGTTGCTGGGTTTTTTTTAATTGACTTTTTTCTTCAGGATCAAATAAGTCATAAAATTTCTTCTATGCAAGAAATATTTCCCTAATCCATCTTCAATTCTATGTTTTGATAGGCATGAAATTAGTTTACTCCATCATTTCTGACTACTTTATTTTATGAAAATTCCATCAGTCTGATCTTTGAATCCTTCCATGTAATTCTGCAGTCAGAATTTTGTTTATTTTAGATTGTGCTTAACATTTTTCTACTTAAATACCATTGATGATTCCCATTGAATCAGTAGGAAAGAGATCAAACTCCTTAGCATGCTCAAATTACCTTACCTTAGATTATCAGAAACATTTCCTGTGACTTTTACCTCTCATCCTATGTTAGTTACACCAGACAATGCAACTTTACGAATAACACTTCCTTTACAAAATGTTTCCCAAACTGTATTACATGGACAGAAGTAATTGCTTTTTTCTCAGTGCTTTCATTGCCTTTTGGACAGTATTTAAATACTTACTCATCTAAAATATGTATTTAAGGCTATAGATTTCTTTCAAAACATCCCTTTAGCAGCATACAACAAATTGTAACATATTGCATCTTCAATATCTTTTTTTTTTTGTATGCTGTATGGCGGGGGTCAATTTCATTCTTTCTCCATGTGAGTAACCCCTTATTGCAGCATCATTTGTTGAATTTTTGTTTGACTTTCGTTTGTTTGTTTGTTTGTTTGGGGAAGTGCGTGGGCTGGGAATCAAACCCATGTCTCCCACATGGCAGGTGAGAATTCTACCCTGAACTACACATGCACCCCGATATCTTTTAATTAAAAATATTTCCCTTCTTCTATTGTGATTTTTTTTTTGACCCATGATTTATATAGAAGTTTAGAAGCATATGCTTGCCTGCCTACTATTTGAGAATTTTTCCGTTATCTCTTTTAACATTGTTTCTAGCTTAATTCCCCTGCTGTCAGGGCACTTTGAATAATTTTAGTCTTTAAATATTTGTTTAGGTATTTTATGGCAATTTTAAAAAATGTCCTGTGTGCCCATGGAAAGAATAGGTATTCCTACTTTGTTGGATGCACTGTTTAGATATTTTAATTAGGTCAAGTTCATTAATTGAGTTGTTCAAGTCATCAAAATCTTTTCTGATTGTTTTGTTTGCTTCCATTACTGGGAGATATGTATTAACATAATCTACTATGTTTGTGTCTTTGTCTAATTTTTTTAGTTCTGACATTTTTAACTTATAAATTTAAGGACTAAATTAAATGTAACACACAAATGTTTTCCAGGTGGTTTAACAATTTCTATAATGAACTCTCTATTTTTAGAAATATGTTTTCCTTTTAAAACTATTTCTTCTAATTAGTATGATAAACCAGTTTTCTTTCTGTTGTGTTTGTAAGGTGCATCTTTTTCCATCCTTTATGGTCAGGATTTCTAAGCCCTTATAACAAGAGATGTCTTCTCAGAAAGAGCACCAGTTGAATTTTATTTTTTTAATAAAAAACTGAAAAGTTTTGTCTCTTAAATAGAATATTTATACTTATTACTTAAATCCATCAATATTTTTCCCTATGTGTCCCACGTGTTATAGTTTTCCTTTTGAGTCTTCCTTTAAATTAATCACTCTTTCCAATTAATTCAATTATTCACTCTAATGGCTTATTGGATTTATATTGTCTTACTCTTCCTTTAGTAGTTAACCTAGAAATTACAACTTGTCATTTTATATCTTTTTCCTACTCTTCTTTTTTATTTTTGTCATGTATTTAATTTTATCTATGTTTTAATCTCATGGCATTATTTTGTTTTTATGATCAATATATATTTAAATTTATCCAAAACATTTACTCTTTCTATTGTTGTTCATTCTTTCCCACATTTCTGTATTTCTATCTAATTCTATTTTTCTCCCAGTAAAGAATTTCTCCTTGTATTTCTTTTATTAACTTTTTTTCTGGAAACAGCTAAATGTTTTTGCATGCTGTATTGTTGAGGTCACATTTCATTCTTTTTCCATGTGCACATCCCATTATTACAGCACCATTTGTTGAATTTGGGGAGAGATTGGGGAGAGTGCATGGGCTGGAAATCAAACTTGGGTCTACTGCATGGCAGAATCCTACTACCACTGAACTACCTAGCACCCCAGAAATAGCTAAATTTTGGCTTTAATTTTGAAGGAAATTTTTACTGGATATAGAAACCCAGGTTCGTGTGTGTATGTGTGTGTGTGTATGTGTTTCCCAACAGAAAATATTTTGTGGTCTTCTGTATCTCATTGGTTCTGTTGAGGAATTCACCATCAATCTTTTTACTGTTTCTTTGACAATAACAGGTTTTTCTCCTGCTGCTTTTATGTTTTTTTTTTGGGGGGGGGGCTCTTTTGGTTTTCAACAGTTTTATTATGGTTTACCTAGTAATTTATTTTCATTTTCTTAGTTTAAGTAATTTCTTTTTATTTATCCTACTTCTTGTTCATAGATCTTTCAGAATCAGCAATTTTGTCATTTATTAGTTTTAGGATATTACTAACCATTGCCTTTCAGATATTATTTTTGCCCATTCTCTCCCCTCATTACCATTTGGAACTTCAATTATGTGTATGTTAGACTTTTTCACCATTTTCCTATTAAATTCCGTATTTTTGCCACTCTTTTATTTTTTTCCCCCTGCTTCTATTTGAATAATCTCTATTCCCTTGTCTTCCAAATCACTCACCAATTCTCTCTTCTGCTGTATCCAATCCCTCTTAAGCACATTTAGTTCTTAATTCAGTTTTATAATTTTCATTTTTAGAATTTGATGTTTAAAATAGATTCCCGTTTTCTAGAGAAATTCTTAAAGTTAGCATTTATGTGATTGAACATTTTAATCACAGTTATTTAAAAATTCATGATATGCGCTCCAAAATCTGGATCACTTGTAGATCTGTTTCAATTTTCTATTTTTTGCCTGGGTTTCTTTTATTGGGCGCTTAATAAAATTTTATCAAATTGCAGACATGTAAGAAAAATGGAAAGGATTCTAGATAGTGTTCTCTCTCTCAGGAGAAATGTCTAGCACTGAACAACAATAGGGACAACTCACTTCAATTTAACTAGGAAATGAGGTGATGTCAATCAGAGTTTTAGATTTTGTAAGCCTTTGTGTACCTCTCCTTCAGTCCTGCTTCCCTAACGTAGCAGCCCTCCTGTGGTCCCACCTGAAAGCCTGCATGTTTAGAGGCCCCCTTCTTGCTTGGAAGGCCCTAACTTCTAACACTTTTTCCCTCAAAACTGCAAGTCTGTTAAAAGCTCTTGTTTAGTTTTTCAGCCATACCGTGTTCCTATTTTTAGCCTCTTGGCCTTGTGCAACTTAGGAGTGAACAAATGCTGCTTTGAGAAAGCAAGCACAGAGAGACAGATTTACTTCTCTGCCCCTCCTTTCTCTTCAATGACCTGGCTCCTCAAGTCCTAGCTTTCTTGGCAGTCCCCAATCCAACTTTTGTCTCTCATATCCTATGAGATCACTGAAGGCTATGGCAGCTTTTCTGACCTTCTCACCCTAAGCATCATTAGTCTCTGCAAACACTCTGGAGGAGGGGACAGTGGAGACTGGGTCGGAAAAATATTTGGCTTTCTTACTTCCTTTTGAGAAGTTTCCCTTCTATGGTATATTGGTTATTCAAATCTTTTATACCGCAGAAGTTCTATAATATTGTCAAATAGCCTTTGCATTTTATCCAGCTTTTCTAATTCTTCTAGATAAAAGCATAAATTGGATATATATTACAATATCATAGTTAGAAGCTGAAGCCTAGTTGTTGAATTTTATTGAGTGATTTTTCTGTACCTATTGAGATAACCATAGTGTTTAATTTTCTGATCTGGTAAATTATATTAATAGATTTAATGTTAATCCATTTTTGAATTCCTGAATTAAGCTAAACTTGAATATGATCTATTTTCTATAGCATTTTGCTGACCTTGACTTATAATATCTTATTTAATTTTTCATTGTTATACACCACTACCTAATTTTGATGTCAAGAATGTTTTACCATGTTAAATTCGTGGAGGAGTAGCTGTTCTTTTATTCTCCTCTGGAATTATTTGCAAAGATATTAGGATTGTCTTTCCCCTATTGTCCAGTGCAACTATCCAAATGCAGAAGTCATGGGGACAGGGATAGATTTTAACCTCCAGAGTAATTTATTTTGGTATTATAGGTTTATCCATTTTCCAACCCATTTTGAGCTATAAATCATACTTTTCTAAGAAATTATCCATTTTTGTCTATTTTTCAATTGGGTTTCATTAAGTTGTTCTTTGGTGTTGTTTATTTTTGTTTTCATTTTTCCTTTGTTAGATGAAACTTATTAGAATCACATCTATTTCTTTTAGAAAATTTATTATTTTTAAGATAATTCTTTTATACAATTTCAGAGCCTGTTTATCTCAACTGTTTCTGGGGCTTTCAACCTGCTGCTGCGGTGACCAGCTCTGCATGGAAGTTAAACAGCTTCACACATGTGCAGCCTTCCATTGTCTTGATGCCTGCAACTCTTGCTTCTTGCTCTAAGATTACATTAAGCGCTGAGGTGTGGGACTCCAAACACCCCATGTGGGATGCACAAATACATGACTGGGAAAGGAAGATAAAGTCATATGGGGATAACCTTAAACTTAAGGACTATAGGATCTAGTAGATATTCTCCCCATTTCTCCCTTCTTCCTCAGGACATACTATCCTGAGATGTTATTTATGAGACTATGAAGAAATAGTCCATGGGATCAAAAAGTCAATGGCTCTGCACAGTGACCTCACCTGCAAATCTTGGCTACTTCAGTCCCCTTATCCCTCAATCCTGTTCCCTGGGATCATACTCCTTATGCCAGTTTGAAAGGATGTATGCATTTTAGAAAAGCCATGTTTTAATCGTAATCCCATTTTGTAAAGGCAGCCTTTTCTTCTAATCCCTATTCAGTACCGTATATTTGAAACTGTAATTAGATCATCTCCCTGGTGATGAGACTCAATCAAGAGTGGTTGTTAAACTGGATTAGGTGGAAACATGTCCCTACCCATTCAGGTGGGTCTTGATTAGTTTACCGGAATCCTATAAAAGAGAAAGACAAGAGGGAAAGCCAGGAGATTCTGAGAGCAGAACAGCATAGGCATGAGAGGCAGAGTCCACCAGCCAGCAACCTTCGGAAATGAAGAAGTAAAATGCCTCTTGGGGAGCTTCATGGAAGGAAGTCAGGAGAGTACGCTAGCAGATGACACCATGTTTGCTATGTGCCTTTCTAATTGAGAGAGAAGCCCTGACTGTGTTCGCCATGTGCCTTCTCACTTGAGAGAGAAACCCTGAACTTCATTGGCCTTCTTGAACCAAGGTATCTTTCCCTGGATGCCTTAGGTTGGACATTTCTATAGATTTTTTTTAATTGGGACATTTTATTGGTCTTAGAACTGTAAACTAGCAATTTATTAAATTCCCCTTTTTAAATGCTGTTCCATTTCTGGTATATTGCATTCCAGTAGCTGGCAAACTAGAACAGATTTTGGTACTGAGAGTGGGGTGCTGCTGCAGTTTGCAAATACCAAACATATTAAAATGGCTTTTTAAATGGATAAGGGGAAGGCTTTTGATGAGTTGTGAGGACCATGATAGAGAAGGCCTAGAATGCTTTGAAGAGAC
Source organism: Myrmecophaga tridactyla (assembly GCA_004026745.1). NCBI lineage: Eukaryota > Metazoa > Chordata > Mammalia > Pilosa > Myrmecophagidae > Myrmecophaga > Myrmecophaga tridactyla. The sequence goes on along the minus strand of PVIY010051894.1, from coordinate 6,105 downwards.
TGTTGGTAGAAATGTGGACTTTAAAGCTACCAATAATGAAGCTCTAGATATAAATGAGGCATGTATTATTGCAGACTGGAAGGAAGGCAAGCCTTGTTTTAAAATGGCAGATAATATGGCAAAATTGACTATTGGCTTTGACTGGAAGGCAGAATTTAAAAGCCATGAACTTGGATATTTAGCAGAAGTGATCTCCAAATTAAATGTGGAAAGTGCAGCCTGGTTTCTCCTCACAGCTTATAGTGAAATGTGACAGGAAAGAGATAAGCTGAGAACTGAACTCTTGGGTACAAAGAAAGCAGAAATTGATGTCCTGGAAAATTTGGGGCTTCCAGGAGAGGGTCCCCAAAGAATGGTGCCCTATTCTAGTTTGCTAGCTGTCAGAATGCAATATACCAGAAACGGAATGACTTTTGAAAGGGGGAATTTAATAAGTTGCTAGTTTACAGTTCTAAGGCTGAGAAAATGTCCCAATTAAAACCAGTGTATAAAAATGTCCAATCAAAGGCATCCAGTGAAAGATACCTCGGTCCAAGGAGGCCAATGAAGTTCAGGGTTTCTCTCTCAAGTGAGAAGCCACATGGCGAACACAGTCAAAGTTTCTTTCTCATCTGGAAAGGCACATGGTGAACACAGTCAGGGTTCCTCTCTCATCTGTAAAGGCACGTGGTGAACACAGCGTCATCTGCTGGCCTTCTCTCCTGGCTTTCTGTTTCATGAAGCTCCCCAAGAGGTATTTTCCTTCTTCATCTCCAAAGTCATTGGCTGGTGGACTCTGCTTCTCGTGTCTATGTCATTCTGCTCTGCTCTCTCTGAATCTCCTTCATTCTTCAAAATGTTTCCTCTTTTATAAGACTTCAGAAACTAACCAAGACCCACCCAAATGGGTGGAGACATGCCTCTACTAATCCAGCTCAACAACCACTCTTGATTAAATCACATCTCCAATGAGATGATCTGATAACGTTTCAAACATAAATAATGAATAGGGATTAGAAGAAATGGCTCCCTTTACAAAATGGGATTAGGATTAAAATGTGGCTTTCTAGAGTACATACATCCTTTCAAACCAGCACATACACCATGTGAAGATTTGGCCAAATGTGAAACCAGTCAGACATTTCAGAGAAAGCCAGGATTGGAAACGGAGCTATCCAAGAAGGATTTGTGGAAACTCCTTATGTCTGATGGGCATGAACCAAGGCTACAGCATAGAAAGCCAACAAGGGTGCTGTGGGACCTGTATAAACAGAGCCATTGCCAGTCTGGACTGGGAGGTTAAGAGAAAGGACACATTGGAGGAAAAATAACTTCAGAGTCAAAACCATGGAGGCCCAGGTCTGAAGTCAAGAAGCCTCGGGCCAGGAGAGGGAACCCACTCAAGCCCATGGAGAGGGTGAGTTTGCCCCAAAGGCAGAATGTGGGCCTTGCATCTCATTGCATTAGAAAAGTCATGCCACCTTAGGCCTTGGAAAGGGTGAAGCACATTCCTTGGGGTTTGGGAAGAGCCTGGCTGCCACCACATGGAGGGGTTGAGCATGTGCCCCGGAGATGGCAGAGAACCCAGGTGCAGCCCCTATCCTTGGAGAGGGTGGAGCCAAGAAAAAGGTGATCTCCCCAATATCCTCCAATTTGCATTTGGAGAGAGAGGCAGGCCTCTGCATAGGCCCTTGGAAAGGGTGGGACTACCACTTTCAGAAGCCCCGAAGATAAATGACTCTCAGACTTTGAAATCTAATGGTCTTTGCCCTGCAGGTTTTTGAAAGTGTATGGGTCTGGTGACCCCTGTGTTCCTTCCTCCCTATGGAAATGTGTATATGTATCCTATGACTGTTCCTCCTTTGTATGTTGCCAGCAAATAACTTGTTTTAAGTTTTTATGGGTCCAGAGCCAGAGGAGTACTTTGCTTTAGGACAGACCATAGCTGTAACTGACTTTGTACTGGTTTTAACCTTGTATTGTATTTGTAATGTTACTGAAATGGTTTAAGGTTCTCTGATATTGTTATGGAATAAATATATTTTGTATATGGGGAAAACATGCCTTTTTTAGGATTCAGAGGGTAGAATGTGCCAGTTTGAAAGGATGTATGTACCCTAGAAAAGCCATGTTTTAATTTTTAATCCCATTTTGTAAAGGCAGCTGTTTCTTCTAATCCCTATTCAGTACTTTATGTTTGAAACTGTAATTAGATCATTGCCCTGGAGCTGTGACTCAATTAAGAATGGTTGTTAAACTGGATTAGGTAGAGATGTGTGTCCACCCATTCAGGTGGGTCTTGATTAGTTTATTCTAATCCTATAAAAGAGGAAACATTTTGGAGAAAGTGAGAGATTCAGAGAGAGCAGAGAATGCTGCAGCACCACGAAGCAGAGCCCACCAGCCAGCAACCTTCAGAGGTGAAGAAGAAAAATGCCTCCCAGGGAGCTTCATAAAACAGGAAGCCAGTAGAGAAAGCTAGCAGATGACACTGTGTTCACCATGTGCCCTTCCAGCTGAGAGAGAAACCCTGACTGTGTTCACCATGTGCTTTCTCACGTGAGAGAGAAAAATGCTAAACTTCATTGGCCTTCTTGAACCAAGGTATCTTTCCCTGGATGCCTTAGATTGGACATTTCTATAGACTTGCTTTAAGTGGCACATTTCCATGCCCTAAAAACTGTTAACTTGTAACTTATTAAATTCCTCTTTTTAAAAGCTGTTCTGTTTCTGGTATATTGCATTCCAGCAGCTAGGAAACTAGAACACCCCTTAATAAAAACACAGCATGTATACCCTTTGTCTCAGGACCTGCATTCTGGATAGGGCCAGCACAGCTTTTCAAAGAACCAACTTCTGGTTTTGTTGAGCTTTTTCATTGTACCTGTATTTTGTATATATTAGTTATTCCTGCATTTGCTTTTATTGGTTTCTTCCAAAAATTTTCCTAAGTTTTATTCTCTTGTTCTTATTCTAACTTTTTCAAACTGAATAATTCATTAATTATTTCAGTATTCTTGTTTTTCAGTAATTCCTATTTTTTATTTTAAGTACTTTTTACTGCATGTTCCCCTCAATAAAAATAATGACCTGTATTTTTATTCTACAAGATTTGTTCTATTGTATTTAATTAGTAAATTTGAAGCACTCCCGGATTTCTGTTTTGATTACTTCTTTGTGTTATTGAAAAAATGTGGGTTTTTTTTTTATTTCCAAATTAAAGTTTTGTTTGGTTTTACATTTTTATTGTTTGTTGTTATCTAATTGAATTGCATCACAGACTTGAAGATATTAAGTTTAGTAATTTGTTGAACTTGATTTATGGCCTAGTGTGTGACAGTTTTTAAATTTATTCCCCATGGGCTTGAGATGATAATTTTCTAATTTTTGGCTGCAGGATTCCACATACATCCTTTAGATTAATTTTCTGTTTTGTTCTTCTGTATCCTTATTAAGTTTATGTCTGCCTCATCTATCAGTTTCTGAGGGAGTTCTATTAAAATCCTCCATTATAATGTTCAATTTCTATTACTTATGAACACATATGCATACTCATATTTGAGACTATGCTATTAATTTATGTTATTTATGCACATAAACATACATATATTTAAGACTATGTTATTAGTTTTATATATATTTTAAGTGATAAAGTATTTTAGCCTAGACTTCTATCTTAGTCTGTATTTCTAAACGTGTATTTTACGTTAAAGTTTTCTTTGTCTGATATTATATAGCAGCAAGTTCTTTAATTTTTTTAAGTATTTATATGACATACCTTATCCCACACTTTTTCTTTCACCTTTTCTTGTCTTTATCTTTTCAATTTTTCTCTTGTAAACATCATGTATAAAATGAACTACTATTAAAAAATCTATTTATATATTTTCATTTTAACTTGTGAGTTTAGAACCAGGATTGACAAGAAATGGTCTGTAGGTCATATCCAGCAGGCTGTCTGTTTTTGTCAATAAAGCTGTATTGGCACAAAGCCACAGCCACTCCTTTATATAATTTTTGTTATTGCTGTCTTGCTGCAATGATATAGTTGAATAAGTGTGGGAGACTGTATGTCTGAAAAAAGTCTTAAATATTAACTAAGGCTGACAATGGATTAGAGGATTTATATTTATGTATGTAGCTGGTATACTTGGAATTTGTGCTTTTGATATGATTTTCTCTTTTTATAACTGTTTTCAAGCTTTCTTCAGTGATCTTTTAAAAATTATTTCATTTTATTCTAATCCAGCAGAAGGTATACACTCTTTCTCTGGTTTTCATCTATCACACTTACTATTGATTTACAGAACTTACAAAGTATACCATAAAATCTCAATCAATCAGATCAATAAAATGGTCTCAAAATACTGCAATACTTAGTACCTTCTTCATATCTTATATATATTAATTTTTCTGAATTTCAGCCCTATTTTTATTTTTCACCAAAAACAGACATTATTGACATATGCATGTTTGTTTTATTTATTATTTATATGTAGCTACCAATTTCTTTGCTACCATTCTGTCTCCTTCAGTATTGTTAGTTACCTATTTTTTAATTCTTGAACATTTAGTTCAGCATAAAATTAGAAGACAATGCTCTGTTAGATTGCTTGCTATTTCATCTCACAGTTTTGAAAATATTGTTCTGCTATATCTTCTGACTTTCATCAATGCCTTGAAAATCTGCTGCCATGGTAATGATCTTGCTTTTGTAGAAATCTGTCTCTTCCCTTTGGTTGAATTTAAGATATCTCTTTCTCTTTGTATTCTGCAATTTCATTATAATGTGTCATTAGGTAAACTTCTTTTATTTCATATTTCATTAGTCTGAGTCTTGAATTACATTTTCAAATATTATATCTCCCACATTTCTACTCTCTCTTTTTGAACTCCCAATTATATGTATGTAAGAGCTTTACATTCTTTCCCCTATAATTCTTACACCACTTTTCTATTTCTTTGTCTCCCTATGGTGCATTCTCAGTGTTTTCTTCAGCTCTATAGTCCAATGAATGTACTTATTCTCTCTTTAGCTGTATATAAAATGTTGTTTGTAATCTATCCAGAAACTGTAGCATTTTGTATATTTATTTTTCATTTCTGTAGGTTTTATTTTGCCTTTCATTCTTACATAATTTGTCTATATAGATAATACCCCGTTATGTTACTCATTCTGTATTCTATTTTTTTAATATTTTATTTTAAAAATCTATTCAAGAGTTTTCTTTACAACTTATTTCATGCAACTTTTATGTTTGTGGTTTGTTTGCTCTTGATCAGCTGGCTATATCTATGAAAATGGTGCAAGTCTGATTTGTGGACACTTCCACTGAGGGGGAATTTGGAATATTAGGAAACTGGAACCACTTAAATGAACTACTAAACTTGCCTTTTTCTGTGGATTATTCAGCTAGTCTAAATTTGAATTCCACTCTTGCAGGTAAGGTTTAAAATTTCTGAAAGAAGTTTTCCCCACCAGAGCCAACCCTTTGTCAGACAGCTTTCTTGTCATCTCTTTTTACTAAAAGGATTTTTTTTTCTTTTTTCCACTATTTCACTGAGAGGAGTCATTTAAGGGGCCCAGACATATTCAAGGCTTTTGGTTTCAACTCTCCAACTTTTTCAGAACATCCTCATTCCTGTTGCCACCACATGTTCATTAACACCTAATTGTCCATGTCACCTCCCTCAGCAAAGGTGCTCAAGGCAGCGGTGGGGAAAACTGAACACTGTTTCCAAGTACGTTTCAATGCTTCTGTTCCTACATTCCTAGATCATCAGCCATACATTAAAAGCATTTTTGAAATATCCAGTGTCATATTTCTAGGAACTTCACAGTAGAATTTTTCAGAAGATGTAATTCACCAGATTACAAAAACAAAGTTATACTAGCTTTTTACATATTCATATTTTATCTGTTTATACTTATATCTCTTCCAGATAGACAGAGGGTTTTCTGGAAACAGAAAGGGTTTGCTATTTATGGTTAAATACCCAGAATCTAGCATACACTTTATTCATAAATTCTCAATAAATGATCTTTGAATTACTATCTCCTCTCTTATGATGTTTCTTTATGTGTCTCACCATGTTATACATTAGGCATAACAATTAAGAAGAATA
>PVIY010051893.1:0-15458 GCA_004026745.1 Myrmecophaga tridactyla | reverse complement strand
TTTTCTTGGCTCCACCCTCTCCAAGGATCGGGGCTGCACCCAGGCTCTCTGCCATCTCCAGGGCACACACTCAACCCCTCCATGTGGTGACAGCCAGGCTCTCCCCAAAACCAAGGAATGTGCTTCACCCTCTCCAAGGCCTGAGGCGGCATGACTCTTCCACTGCAACCAGGTGGAAGGCCCATCCTCTGCCTTCGGGGCAAACTCACCGTCTCCAAGGGCTTGGGTGGGTCCACCTTCTTGGCCTGAGGCTTCCTGACTTCAGACCTCAGCCTCCATGGTTTTGCCTCTGAAGTTATTTTTCCTCCAGTGTGTTCCTTCTATGAATCCCCCAGTCCAGACAGGCAGCAGCTCTGTTTATACAGGTCCCACAGCACTCTTGTTGGCTTTCTATGCAGTAGTCTTGGATCATACCCATGAGACATAAGAAGTTTGCACAAATCCTTCCTGGATGACTCCATGTCCGATCCTGGTTTTCTCTGAAATGGCTGACTAGTTTCACATCTGGCCAAATCCTCATATGGAGAACTATTCTCTGGGGTCTCCCTTTCTGGTAGCCCAGAATTTTCCAGGACATCAATTTCTGGTTTCTTTGTAGCCAAGAGTTCAGTTCTCAGCTTATCTCTTTCCTGTTGCATTTCACTATAAACTGTAAGGAGGGACCAGGCTGCACTTCCCACATTTAATTTGGAGATCTCTTTGGCTAACTACCCAAATTTTAAAATCTGCCTTCCAGCCAAAGCCACTAGTCAGTTTTGTCAGATTATCTGCCATTTTAAAACATGACTCATCTTCCTTCCAGTCTATAACACATGCCTCATTTCTGTCTAAGGCTTTATCAGAAGTGTCTTTAGAGTTCACATTTCTACCAACAGTTTCTTCAAAGCATTCTAGGCCTTCTCTATCAAGCTTCTCACAACTCTTCCAGAATCTTCCCCTTATCCATTTAAAAAGGCGTTCCAACATGTTTGGTATTTGCAAACTGCAGCAGCACCCCACTTTCAGTACCAAAATCTGTTCTAGTTTGCTAGCTGCTGGAATGCAATATACCAGAAACAGAATGGCTTTTAAAAAGGGGAATTTAATAAGTTGGTTGTTTACAGTACTAAGGCCAAGAAAATGTCCCAATTAAAGTAAGTCTATAGAAATGTCCAATCAAAGGCATCCAGGGAAAGATACCTTGGTTCAAGAAGGCCGATGAAGTTCAGGGTTCATCTCTCATCTGGAAAGGCACATGGCAAGCATGGCATCATCTGCTAGCTTCTCCTAGCTTCCTGTTTCATGAAGCTCCCCGGGAGGCATGTTCCTTTTTCATCTCCAAAGGTCGCTGGCTGGTAGACTCTGCTTCTCGTGGCTATGTCATTCTGCTCTGCTCTGTCTGAATCTCTGTCTTTCTCCAAAGTGTTTCTTCTTTTATAGGACTCCAGAAACTAATCAAGAACCACCCAAATGGGTAGAGACACGCCTCCAGCTAATCCAGTTTAACAACCACTCTTGATTAAATCACATCTCCAGGGAGATGATCTGATTACAGTTTCAAACATTCAATACTGAATAGGGATTAGAAGAAACGGCTGCCTTTACAAAATGGAAGTAGGATTAAAACATGGCTTTTCTAGGGTACATATACCATTTCAAACCAGCACACCTACTAACCTTTATTCTGGATTCCTGTTTACTTAGTGTGACTGGTTCATAATAGTGAGATCATTCCATATTTGTCCTTTTGAATCACACAAATTGTAACAAATACTTAGGCATCTCTTCTTATACATTGTTCCAAGATCTCAGGTCGGTGTAGCTACAAGACCAAAGATCACTCTGGGCGGGAGGTAGGCATGGATTTTATTGGGACTTACAAACAGGAGAAGATCTTCCCCGATGGCAGCCATCTGGAAAATGGAAGTCAGTGCTCCACAAAGGGGCGGGGAGTGCAAGGGACAGCTTATAAGGGTTTAGGACAAAGACATCCCATAGGGTGTGAGAACAGAGTTTCTTTTGGCAGGGTCTTGTGACACTGGGGTCTGGTAGTTTGTTATCAACAGTAATCAGGGGAGGTGAGTTTTCATACTTTGCTTATGACACTATCTGTACCTTCTCCCCATACACATGACCTTTAGTTTCTGTCCCTGTCATTGTAGGCAGTAACTTCTCAATATAGAGGAAGAGGGGGCTCAGCCCTGCGTCTCCACATATGTTTAAGTACTTTTCTTTAAAATGTCTCTACAAATATTGCCTCCTTTAATCCTTATAACCTTATCTGTATTTTATAGATGATTAAACTGAAGAAACAAACAAAAGCTTGTGGCTCACAAACAGATGTTAAAACTGCATGCGATAGAAACAGATGCTTGTTTCTTCTAACAGAAGAAAAAAAGGACCAACAATATTTAATGAATGAAAGAGGTCCAACCTACGACTTGCTAGATGATATTTGGAAAGTTGTTTCCATGTATTTTCTAGACTCCTGAGAGTGCCAGCGCTGGAAAGGGCCTTGGCCATCCCTGGTGCTAGGCAGGCCTGGGCAGGAATGCCTGGTGTGGTCCTGGAGGAGGGAGCTGGGAACAGAATAGGGAACAGACTCATAGAAGCTGAGGGAGTGAAGAAGTTCAAGAGAGAAAGGGCAGCGTAAGGGGATTATAGATTGCAAACCCAGCATTTAGGAAACACCCATGAAAAAAGCCAGAGATAGGAGAAGATGCGAAAGTCATAGAAGAGGGGAGATACCCGGGGCAAGCCTTCTGGGGCGGGGGGTGGGGACCCAGAGTCAAAGTAACCTTGATGGCCTAAAACAAAATCCAGCTGCAGCACCCTGTCCCACCCCATCCTGACAGAACTCCCCACAGGCAATTATTGTCGTGAAGTTTTCATTTTAGTCATTATCTATTGACTTCCCACTATTAGGGGACTAGGAGTTAGCTCTCTGTCACCCCCATAAACGCCAGGCAGGGCCTAATGAACTAGAAACCAGGCACCTCATCTGCAAGAGAGGCGGGGGATCATCAGGGAAGGCAGTTCGCCTTGGCAGTCAGCCAGCTGACGGAACAATAAAAGTCCACTCTAAAAGTCCATGGTGGGCCTGGCTTCAGGATTGGATTGAGGTAGCAGCTCCAAGATGTCGTCAAAGCTGACGGTGCTGTTGTAAGGTGGCCACCAGCAATTCATAGGCCTACATCGTCCTTTTCCATATCCAGGGAGACTAAAGTCACGACTGGAAGCTTCTTTTCCAGAGGCCCCTGGCTAACCTCTGCTTATCTACAGTGGGACATGTGCCTGTGGTGGATCCAGTGAGCCTCCACCCAATCTCTTCGGGCCAGACACACCCATCCCTCAACTGCTGGGAGGGTCATCAGCTCTCAGGCCCAGGAGGCCACATCTTACCAGCCCGTCCCTGGGGGCCTATCTGGAGTGCGGGTACAGAGGCCTGGCCCCTTGTATCAATTTGGAATCATTCTGAAGAGCCATCCCGGCTCACTTACATTGCTGGTCAGCCCTTCTCAGCTCCCAGTAAGTGAGCTGAGTTTATCCCCTTGATAAACTTTCTGCATGAGAGGCTAAATAGAAAGTGGCAATGCCAGGAAACTCCAATAACCAGGTCAGAAAACTCTGGCCCACAACCTGCAGCCAGGGGTCCGGGAGCTGCCCCTAATCTACAGTAAACATCCCAAGGGGTCAAACCACAATCCCTGTAACAATTGGCCCCAAAGAGCCAGGACTTATCAATAAGTGACAGCTTCCCTAATTCTTGCCCCGCTTCCAATGTAGGGTCCAATGGAGAAAGCCAAACATGCTCCCCTAACCAGTCACCTAGGCAGCCCGCCTCCAGCCCCCCACCCCCCTGCCCACAGCCTCCCACCTGGGTGCAGCGTCTCTCTTTCCCACTATGAAGCTTTCTCCCTCCACGGCCTGCCTTCGAGTATCTGCGAAACACAAGTGATGAAGGCTGACTCCCTCGCCATAACAAGCACTGAAGAAGTATCTTTTGTTCTCCTTTGAGTGTTCTTCCTTTATTTCCACAGCAGGCGACACCACATCTAAAATTCCAGGGAACCCGATCTAAGACAGGGCCCATTTCTAAACTAATTAATAGACGTGACAAGAGGTGGGCCTATACTGATGAGTTCAGGCTAATTCGCAGGCCCTACACTTGAATGCACAGAGGAAGAGCTGGGAAGAAGGGGACTGGAACAAAATTTTGAATTGTTAATGGGGGGTGGGGAGGGCAGGGAGTAGGGGAGGAATTGGGGAGTTAATGCTTCATGGGTACAGAATTTCTCTTTGGGGTGACGGAAGAGTGCTGGAAGTGGGTAGTGGTGATGGTAGCACAACATTTGAATATAATTAACACCACAGAACTGTATACTGGAAAGTGGTTAAAACAGGAAATTTTATGTTGTATGTATGTTACCACAATACAAATTTTAAAAAATAAAATCAAAGTGGGGGGAGGGGGTTTACATTGGGGAGGCAACCTCAGTCACTATACAGGCCTTTTAATTTTTCAAGAGGAATCAGAAACTTGATTTATGTAAAAACTCATGATTTTTAAGGCTGAAAATTAATATGGTTTTATTAATAATTTTTTTAGAGAAGTTATAGGTTTACAGAAATATCATGCATAAAATATAAAATACAGAGTTCCCAGACACACCCCCTATTTTTAATACTTTGCATTAGTGTGGGATATTTGTTATAATTCATGAACAATTCTATCACTATACTATTAACTATATAGTCCATCATTTACACTAGGGTTCATTGTGTTGTACAATCCTATGTTTTTTCTTTTAATTTTTATTCTAGTAATGTATACATGAGCTAAAATTTCTCCTTTCTTCACATATGTAATTCAGTGCTCTTAATTACATAGACAATGTTGTGTTACCATCACCACCATCCATTACCAAAACTTTATAATCAACCCCAATAGAAACTGCACAATTCAAGCACCAACTCCCCATTCCCTACCCTCAGCCTTGTCCCAGGTAACCTATACTCTGACTCTATGACTTAGCTTACTCTGATTACTTCATATCAGTGAGATCATAAAATGTTTATCCTCTTGGGGCTGGCTTATTTCACTCAATAGGATGCCATCAAGCTTCATCCATGTTGTCAAATGGATCAGAAATTGTTCCTTTTGAATGCTGAATAATATTCCATTGTGTGTATATATATATATATATACACACCACGTTTTCTTTATCCATTCATCACTTGGGTTGTGTTCTAATTTCCTAGCTGCTGGAATGCAATATACCAGAAACAGAATGGCTTTTAAAGGAGGGAATTTATTAAGTTGCAAATTTATAGTTCTAAGGCCGTGGCTATGTCCCAATTAAAGCAAGTCTATAAAAATGTCAAAATTAAGGCACCATCAAGACGTTACCTTCACTCAAGAAAGACCAATGAAGTTCAGGGTTTCTCTCTCAACTGGAAAGGCACATGGTGAACATGGCTACTTCTGCTAGCTTCCTCTCCTGGCTTCCTGTTTCATGAAGCTCCCCTGGGGGCATTTTCCTTCTTTATCTCCAAAGGTCTCTGGCCACCTGGGCTCTTGTGGTTCTCATGGCTCTGAAGCATTTTCCAAAATAGTTCCTTCTTAAAGGATCCCAGTAAATTAAACAAGACCCACCAGGAATGGGTAGAGTCACATTTCCCTCCAATCAAAGGTTAATACCCACAATTGGGTGTGCCACATCTCCATGGGTGTAATCTAATCAAGTTTCCAACCTACAGTACTGAATAGGGATTCAAAGAAACAGCTGCCTCCACACCATGGATCAGGATTAAAACATGGCTTTTCTAGAATACATAATCCTTTCAAACCAGCACAGGTTGCTTCCATCTTTTGGCAATTGTGAATAATGCCACTATGAACATCAGTGTGCTAATGTATGTTTGAGTTCCTGCTTTCAATTCTTTTGTGTACATACCTAGTAGTAGGATTGCTAGGTCATATGGTAATTCTACACTCAGCTTTCTGAAGAATTTCCAAACTGTCTTCCACAGCAGCTGGACCACTTTGTAACTAAGAAATCAGGATTTAAGGGATGATTTTGATTACCGAATCATTATATAGATATTCCTTTTTGCTTTCTGGTATAAGGAGTACAGAGAGGGAAATTCCTGAAATCTTTAAATTGTAATCCAGCTGCCTTGATCTCTGATAATGATTGTATAGCCTCTGTCTTCTGCCCCTTTGATTATGAAAACCTTGTGACTAACCTTCATTCGTACCCATTTATGCAGTTTTTCAACTTTAGAGTCTTGTAATCACTAAAGACAGCCCCCAATGTTTATTAATGAAGGATCTTGGGTCAGCCCAGAACTAACCCACCCTAAGTCCAAAGATATCTTGATAAGCGAGACTGGATCGAACCAAAGTGGACGTGCCTGATATGCACAGTAGGTTAGATTTTCACCTACACGTCAACTCTACCTCATTCTGCCATTTTCTTACACACGGTCTGTGACTAAGCATGTAATCAATCTGCACATGCTCAATAATTAGATCACCTCAAATTACATCATTTGGGGCCACTGTGCTCATTATCCTAAACCTGCCCATCTTTTCTCTAATAAAACTGTTAGAATTACTCTAGTTCGGGGAGACAGATTTTGGGCCACTAGGCCAACTGCTCTCCTACTACACGCCTAGTAATAAATTCTTTCTCTCTTTGAACCCCGGTGTCTCAGAAATTGGTTCTAAGAAAGAATCCATGGCCTTTGCCGGTAACAATTTTACATTCCCACCAGCAGTTAATGAGTGAGTGTTCCTATTTCTCCACATCCTTTCCAAACACGTGTAATTTTCTGTTCTAGTGAATGAGAAATGGTGTCTCACTGTGGGTTTTTTGTTTTGTTTGTTTGTTTTGAATGTGGGCGGGTACATGGGCCAGTTATCTCACTGTGATTTTGGTTTGAATCTCCCAAATAGCTAATGATGTTGAACATTTTTTCATTTAGCCATTTGCATTTCCTCTTTGGAGAAATGCCTATTAAGTCTTTAGCCCATTTTTTCATTTGTTTCTTTTTTTGTCTTTTTACTTTGAATTGTAAGATTTCTTTGTATATTCTGGATATTAAATCCTCATTGGCTATGTAGTTTCTAAGTATTTTCTCCCATTGAGTAGGTTGTCTTTTCACTTTCATGATAAAGTCCTTTAATGAATAAAAGTCTTAAGTTTTGATGAGATCCCATTTATCTATTTTTTTCTTTTGTTGCTTGTGCTTTGGCTGGAAAGTCTAAGAAACCATTGCTAAGAGACAAGATCCTGAAGATGCTCCCCTATGTTTTCTTCTTCTTCTTCTTTTTTTTTTTTTGCTTGGGCAGATTTCAGGAATCGAATCTGGGTCTCTAGCACAGCAGGTGAGAATTCTACTACTGAGTCACTGTTACCCACCCTAGGACTTTTTTTTAATGCAACTTTATTGAGATATATTCACACATCATACAAAACATCCAAAGCATACAATTGCTGACTCAGTTTCATCATATATTATGTCTGTGATCCACTTTGAGTTAATTTTTGTATATGGTGTGAGATAGGGGTCCTCCTTCATGCTTTTCCATATGGATAGCCAGGTCTCCCAGCACCATTAACTGAGCTACTTTTAAATGCTGTGAAGAGCCAACCAGACACAGCCAGGCAGGTTGCAACATTGTCCAGAGAGAACATACGTGTGGTTTGTGGCCCCAGAGAGTGAAGTGAGGACCTATGGCTACATGGATTCAAGATTTCAGCTCAGCCTAAGGACTGGGTTTGTAAAGATTTGAGTGATGTGAAAATGGGATGAACCACCTCTGTGGGAGGTGACTTCCTTGGCACCAAAATTCCCATTTGAGCCTAGGCTAGAAACTGATCACTATAGTAGAGGTGGAACTGTGTGATCTTTGAGGTTCTCTTTACTGATATCCATATAAAGTGCCCTGTGCTAATAACATATCATTATACACCCTCACACTGACAACAGTAGCAAATCACACTGGGATTGCACCAACAGTGTTACTGAAAGGCAGCCCAATTTCCTTTTCCTGGAAGGTATACCCCTTCACTTGACTCATCACTTCCAGATATTTGCTTCGGTAGCAAAGGAAATAGTGGACAAAAATATAATCAGGTTATTCATTGCTCTTCACTTGTCTTAGATATAAAAATGCCACTAGCAAATCCTTTACAAATTTGATATCATGATGCCCTCTATTGCTGAGCAAATTAGCATTGTATTCTAGAACATCAGAGCAGCCCTACCTCACACAGTAGATCTTGGATTAGAGCCAGATCTTCTTACTGAAATATGAAGGGTTGAGAGGACTGTAACCCAAGCAGCTCACTTTTCTCTTCATTAAGCAGGAATAATTCCCTGCCATCCAGCTGTCTTGGAGACACAGGAATTCCTGGCTAATGGTCTTCAAGACACACATCAAGACGGTGTTTACCTCTGGTCCCCATTCCCTTTTGCCGCCAAGAATGCCTGGCCAATTTGTAGAGATACTTTCTTTTCTGTTTAGGGTTTTAAAAAAATGTGTTGGGGTGCATGGGTGGTTCAGTGGTAGAATGTTCACTTTCCATGCAGGAGACCCAGGTTCGATTCCCAGACCATGCACCCCCCAAAAAAATTTTTTGTTGTTGAATAGGTAATATATTCACATGGTTCAAAATTTTGTTTAAACTGTCAAAATGTATGTAGTGAAAAGTCTTGCTCCCACCTCTTCCCCCATCCTTCCTTCCCCTCCCACAAGTGATATCTTTAATTTATTAGTTTCCTATGGGTCATTTCAGAGAAATTTGAAGTCAATTCCACTGGATCAACAAAACAATCTGGTAAGGTGGGGTGTTTATTTATCCTCATTTTACCCATGAGGTTGAGAGAGCCTCAGTGAGTAAAAGAATGAAAAACTTGACCGATTCCAAATTCAGAGTTCTTTCCCTAATGTCAGCAGGCCTGCTAAAGACCTGAGATGTGTGATAGGAGCTGAGATCCCGGGAGCAGGGCCTGGGAGGCTGGCCGAGCCAGGGAACAAGGGCTCCTTACATCCCCTGACAAAAGACAGAGCCTGCAGAGGGACAGACATGCCCATGCTGTGAAGATGAGAGGGTCATAAATTTGAAATGGGACCTGGTTCATCCCGCGACTTCATCCCATCCATGTACTCCGCCCCAGAGCCACGTCAGCTCTTCCTGGGAAATATTTATCCTGTCTTGTCACTTCCTATCTATCCTCAAAGCCGAGACCTGAATCCGGTCTCGGGTCACTCACTGCCCACGAGGAAAACTACCACAGGTTTTAATTGTTTTCCTGGGACAGAAATGGCTTTCATGTAAATGAGCATGTCTGCCACCCAATTTACATTGGTAGCAAGGGTCAGATTATTCTAGTCTTCTAAAAAAACCTATTTTTTTGCAGCATTTAATTCAACTTAGTGGAAACAGCCACACGTATGTCTTAGAAAAAGGACAGAGATGACTTGCCCCAGCTCACAAACGGGGCAGGTCATGAGAAAGGACCACCATTGAGAAGATGGATGAATGGGTTTCATTCATGCCCTGGAGAAGTCTCAGCGAGGGAAGGATGGTCGCCTGGTGCATGCAGCAACCCAGACCCAGCTCAAAGATACGGTGTTGAGTGAATGAAACTGGATCCGAGAGTACATGTGGGGTGATTCCATTCGGATGAAGTTCAAGAGCAGGTAGAGCCATCGGCGGGGGTCTAATTTGGAATGAGGGCTGCCTCTGGTGGTGCTAGAAGGGACACAGAGGAATGCGAGAGCAATACCCTTTCTCTATTTTAGCCCCTGGAATTGAACTTTATAGTCCCACACTGCTTTTCGGTCAGCGTGTACACATCCTTTTACACTGCATAACTCCTTCTTCTTCTTTTTCTTTTAAAATCTTATTGTGGCAACATATATAATATAAAAGTTGCTATTTTGAAGGGTACAACTCAGTGGCATTCATTACATTCACAATCTTATGCTACCATCACCACCATCCATTACTAAAATTTTTCATCACCCCAAACCAAAACTCCGCACCTATTAGGCAATAACGCCCCATTCCTAGTCCCAGCCCCTGGCAACCTCTAATCTACTTTCTGTCCCTATGAATTTGCTTATTCAAGATATTTAATAAGTGGAATAATCCAGTTTTGTCCTTTTGTGTCTGGCTTGTTTCACTCAGCATGATGTCTTCAAGGCTCACCCGTGTCGTAGCATGCAGGTTGTCAGTTCTTTGGGGTCTCTCCCTAGGCATGGAACGGCTGGGGTCACATGGAAGAGTGCGCTCCGTTTTGATTGGGGTATCAACATTTGTCAAAACTCATCAACTTAAGATCTGTGCATTTTACTGTATGCAGTTATTCCTCAATTTTATCTAAAAAAAAAAAAAGAGCAAGAGGGGAAGAGGGGATGGGGGGTCGGGAGAAAGACCAGTGAAGGCTGTTGCAGAAAAATCTTGGGTTGTCTAGTGAAAACCAGCAGGTCCCTAGTAGCCCCACCGCTGCCCTCTCTCCACCTCTCCCTAAACAACAGCTGAAGGAACGGGAAAATTAAGGAATCTCCCAACACTGTAAAATACCTGGTGGAAATCTGGTGGCAGTATCTTGGCAGTATCTTTTAGGGCACATGTTGGTGCTGGGGTTAAGAAAAACGGACCCATATCATACCCACTCCCCATTTCATGAGCAGAAAGGCCTTTGGCTCCTCCCACATCATCAGTTCCCTGCCACTCTGGGACGTCTCACCCTCTGGGGACTGATCTCTGAAGCAGGAAGGGCACCTTTTCCCAGCCTGCATACCCACTGTCAGGGCTCTACCCTGCCAGCTTGCTTGCTTTTCGATTTCTTTCAGAGTAGCACATGTACAGATTTTAAATGTCAAATAGTACTATTATAAATCTTGTTACTAAAAGCAGCAGTATTCTGTCTCAACCCCTCCTTTTATGCAAATGATATGATTATATTACTCTTCATTGGTTCTTTTTTATTTTAGACATTTACTATTACCATAATCTGTTGACTTCTTACTATGAAAAATAAGAATTTATCTCTCTTACATCCTCACTCCCATACACTTTTTTCTTTTTAACTTGTTTTATTATATAATGTAACATAAATACAAAGCAAATAAAGAAAAAAGCAATAGTTTTCAAAGTGCTCTTCAACAAATAGTTACAGGACAGATCCCAGAGTTTGTCATGGGCCACCATACCATCATCTGAGATTTTTCCTTCTAGCTGCTCCAGAATATAGGAGGCTAGAAGGCATAAATATATATTTTTTATCATCACAATCGACTGTTTTTCCTTTTTTGTGAAAAATAGCATATATTCAGAAAAGTAATAAATTCCAAAGCACAGCACAGCAATTAGTTGTAGAACAGATTTCAGAGTTTGGTATGGGTTACAGTTCCACAATTTCAGGTTTTTACTTCTAGCTGCTCTAAGATATTGTAGGCTAAAAGAAATATAAATTTAATGATTCAGCAATCATATTTGTTTGTTAATCCCTACTTTTCCTGTATGACTCCACTATCACTTTTGATCTTTCTGTCCCACTCTTTAGGGGTATTTGGGCCAAGGCCATTCTAACTCTTTCATATTGGAAGGGGATGTCAATAATATGGGATAGGGAGATGGAACTATCTGATGTTCTGGAGAGGCTGGGCCCTCTAGGTTTCAGGACTTATCTGGTCCAGGGACCCATCTGGAGTTTGTAAGTTTCTGGAAAGTTACCCTAGTGCGTGGAACCTTTGTAGAAAGTTATATAATGCCCTAGATGTTCTTTAGGATTGTCTGGAATGGTTTTGGTTGGGGCTTGGCAAGTTATGATAGGTAGCAATGTCTAACTGAAGCTTGCATAAGCGTGACCTCCAGAGTAACCTCCTGACTCTATTTGATCTCTCTCAACCACTGATACTTTATTAGTTACACTTCTTTTCCCCCTTTTAGTCAGGATGGATTTGTTGATCCCACGGTTCCAGGGCCAGACTCATTCCTGGGAGTCATCTTCCATGCCACCAGGGAGATTTGCACCCCTGAATGTCATGTCCCATGTAGAGGGGAGGGCAATGATTTCACTTACAGAGTTGGGCTTAGAGAGAGTGAGGCCACATCTGAGCAACAACAGAGGTCCTCCAGAAGTAACTTTTAGGCATACCTATAGGTAGGCTAAGCTTTTTCGCTACCTACATAAAGTGTAAACCTAAAGATCAAGGGTTTGGCCTATTGATTTGGTGTTCCTAATGTTTGACACAGTATCAGGGGATTCCCTGATGGTAACATTTAATAGTTCCATATTTTTTCTCCCATCCCTCAAGGGACTTTGCCAATACATCTTAATTGTCTGTTTAATACAGTCTAGGATGTATCCAGGCATTATATTAAACTATACAGGATTAAAGGCCTTCATTCTTATTCTGGGCTCCCTGTGTTTCTGTTGTTCCAGTGAGCTATCCAGACAGGTTGAGTTAGATTACGTGCTACAGAAAATTTAGGTTCTGGACAAAATAAACCTTTCTTCCTTTGGTTTCAAAAATAGGTGAGGTTCTAAAATATAGACAATGCCTTCTTTACTCCTGTGTTCTGAATTACCTTAATCCCGACATGATCCACTTCATTCTTATCTCTGAATACCAGGTTATAGATACATAAAACAGTCTCTCAAAATTCAGAAATAATAATTACCACTCCAGACTAAATGTGTCTACTATAATATCTTACAATCTAGGCCCCTGACCCATACACTTTTGACTTTTCCTACCCTTTCAGTATTGGCTAAGTTACAGTTATTAACATGAATACATTCAGTAATATGTTAATGTAATTCTGTAAATAATGTTTATAGCCATATAACATACCAGTTATATTTCTTTCCTTGTACAAATTTTTGTTTTTCCAGAAATAAGATACCTCTTTTTAGGTGCTTAATTTTCTATATCTCTCAGAATTATAAAATTCCTCTCATATGATGGAAAAGTCAAGGACCAAGGGTTGCCAGCAGCCAGCCCCAGAATGCAATAGTTTTGGGGGAGAAAACATTGTCTTACTGACCCTTGATTTTGGACTTCTCCTACCCTCAAAACTACAAGCCAATAACCCCCATTGTTGAAGCCTACCCTTGTGTAGTATTTGTTTCATCAACCAAGAAACTAATGTACTTCCTAATCACCCTGGACTGATGTCCGCTAGTCTCTAAGGCCAGCGTACACAGTTTCTGGTCATTTTTAAATATTTCTCTCTTGAATGCGAATGGGCTTTCAAGGATGAGCAGATACTTAGGAAAGACTCTAACACAAGAGCCAGAGATCTAAGTTAGTAAAAATGAACTTGAAGAAGATAGAGACAATTCAGAGATCAGAATAAAAGTTTTCACATACACAATACACAAATATACGATCTCATATTTGTATAATTAAATATCCTTAAAGATAAAAGACAAGATGTTTCATTAATGAAATAAAAACAGGATGCTGCTATGAAAAATGAATAATTAAAAAGTACAAGGAACAGCCTTTGGAAATTAAAAATATGATAGCTAAAATAAAACAAATGTGGCTGTTTTAGAGATTTTTTTCTTAACTCAGTCACTTTCCCCAGAAAAGGATCCTCTAATCTCTTGCCTTTAGAGATTAGCTGTTAGCATTCTGGAGCTAAATGGGGGAAAGGGACTTGTGGGGTGGGGGAATATCTCAACATCTGGGATGTAAACTTCCATTTAATCCCTTCCATTTTATCTCTTCCCTCTCTATTAAATTCTGATTGGTCAGTTTTTGGAACTCCTGGAGTGATCTTCAAATTTTAGATATATATTTCCTTTTGTATAGTTCTTTGCTCTACTTTCTAGGAAAATTTTCTCAACTTGATCTTCAAATCTTTTAAGGGATTTGGAGGGTGTGAGGATAAGCATATGAATTCAATCTGTCATGTCTAACCAGAAATCCTTCTGATATCATTCTACAACTAGGCTGCTAATATAATTATTATATTAATTATTAGAGAGATAAGAAATGGGGTGGGTTGTATAAGGAGTAGCATAGGGCTACTGGTGTGGCACTGTGCATCCTGAAAAGTATGGTTTCCACTTGTGAACTTCACCTCCACCCTCTTTGGGTCCTGGTGTCTCTGAGTTCAGAGCCCATTTCTCTGAAGAGTAAACTTCTGGCTTTCTGCCATGTGTCCAGTGGCTTTCCATTTTCTAAACTCTTCCAGAGAAGTGCAGGTAAGAGAATAGACAGAAAGGTGAATGAAGATAGAAGGAGGACCAGAAATGGACTTTGAAATATGTAAGAATTTAGGATGTGATAAAAATCCCATTCCATGTTTATTGAGGAAAAGATTGTTATTTAATGAATAATATCAGGACAACTAGCTATTTTAAAAAAGGGAGGGATTAGATATTTACCTCACACTATACCTTAAAATACTATTCCAAGTAGATTCAAGATTTCACATAAAAAATGAAACCAGAAGTACCAGAAGAAAATGTAAAGGAATATTGATACAGTCTTGGGGTGAGGAAGGCCTTTCTAAGAATGACATAAGCACAATACCATAAAAATAAAGACTGGATTCACCCTAAATAAAAATTTTAAACTTCTCTTCATCCCTTCCAAATATATGTGTGTGTATGTGTATATAAATATATATCCATATGTAAATACATATATTCTATAAACATAATTAAAAAACAAACAACAAATTGAAGAAAACAGTTTAACCTATATGTCTGTTCCAGTTTGCTAGCTGCCGGAATGCAATATACCAGCAACAGAATGGCTTTTAAAAAGGGGAATTTAATAAATTGCTAGTTTACAGTTCTAAGGCCGAGAAAATGTCCCAATTAAAACAAGTCTATAATCCTGGAATGAGCTGAGACTCAGCATCAAGGGACTGAAAAAAACCCTAGAATGAGCTGAGAATTAACATCAAGGGATTGAGAGAAACTTCTCTACCAAAGGGGGAAGAGTGAAATGAGACTAAGTGTCAATGGCTGAGAGATTCCAAACAGAGTCGAGAGGTTATCCTGGAGGTTATTCTTACGCATTAAGTAGATATCACCTTGTTGTTCAAGATGTAGCAGAGAAGCTGGAGGGAACTGCCTGAAAATGTAGAGCTGTGTTCCAGTAGCCATGTTTCTTGATGATAATTGAACAATGATATAGCTTTCACAATGAGACTCTGTGAATGTGAAAACCTTGTGTCTGATGCTCCTTTTAGCTACTATATCAACAGAAGAGTAGAACATATGGAATAAAAATAAATGTTAAAATAAATTTAGTTTGAAATGCTAGTGATAAATGAAAGCAAGGGGTAAGGGGTATGGTATGTATAATCTTTTTTTCTCTATTATCGTTTTATTTCTTTTTCTGATGTCTTTTTATTTCTTTTTCTAAATCGATGCAAATGTTCTAAGAAATGATGAATATGCAACTATGTGATAATATTAAGAATTACTGA
>PVIY010051892.1:0-15475 GCA_004026745.1 Myrmecophaga tridactyla | reverse complement strand
TGGAAAGGGTCACTGCTTCTTGTGTAGTCAGCCTCTGTAGTCCTTGGCTATCTTGATTCTGGGCAGCTGATGACAGTGGCAACACAAGAGGAAACTGCCTGGAATACATCAGATCTGATAGTCTGGAAAAATGAAGACCCTCTATTCTTAGGTGCTTGGTGATTGAGGGAAAACTTTTGTCTTATCCTTAGCTGGCAAGGACAGGCATTTTTCAGCAGAAGATAGACGTGCCTTTTAAATATTACCCACCAAGAAAGCAGCAGTCCAGAAGCCTCAGCATCTGGGAATGCAGCAGAGAAATAAATTTCTTCCCACTCTGACTGATAGGAACAGCCCGGCTCTCCCACAGGCCTGGGTGGGGCCCAGCAGGATGAAGTTTGAAGGGACTTGCCCATGCCTGCCTGCCTCGCCCTTAGGCCTGCGGGGGTTGGGTGTGAGGAGGTTGGGTTGGGGCTCCAGGCAGGGTCCCCCTGTCTGCAGGCTCTGTACCTTGGGTCCTCCTCGCCTTTCTTTCTGAGTCTGCAGGGTACCTTGACGCCAGCACTCTGTTCTCAAGCGGCAGACGTGGGAATGGGTGGAGGTAGGTAAAGAAGCCAGGATTTGCCGGTTCAGGTGGAGGCTTAATCTCCCTTGGGAGCATCTGCATGGCCATTCGGCCGGCTGCTCTTTGCTATGTGGCTGCTGGGCTTTCCTGCCCTGCGCTCAGGAGTCTCCTCAGGGGAAGGCGCGAAGCCCAGGGTAGCCGCATCTCTGCAGGGATCTGAGGGGGGGGAGATGAATTAGCTTTTTTTCTTCCCTTGCCTCCTGGGAGCAAGTAACCTGATGATGAGGACACACAGGCTTGCTTGAGTCTTCAGAACTTTTTCATTTTAATAGCTTTATTGAGGTATAATTTACATACCATAAAGTTTGTTTTGAGTGCACAATTCAATGACTTTTAGTAAAATTACAGAGTAGTACCCATCACCACAATCTAATCTTAGAACTTTACGATCATCCCCCAAAGAAACCTTGTGTCCTTCTTTGCAGCCACTCCCGTTCCCACCCCAACCAACCACTCATCCGCTCTCAGTCTCTGTTTACTTGCCTTTCGTGGACATTTCATATGTGTGGAATCATGCAGTATGTGGTCTTTCGATGATGCCTTCAGGGTTCTTGCACATCTCACGCGCCCTGGTCCTTGGGTCCCTGGTGGGCGCACACTGCATCCTATCCACTCACCAGTGGGTGGGTGTTTGGTGGTTCCCGCATTCTGGCGAAGGTGCCAGCCTTTTAGGACGCTGAGCTGGGAGACCTCATCAGCCAGAGGCCACCCCAGGCTGCTGATGCAGTGGGGTTTGCTGTCTTGGCTCCTGTTGGGGTAGGGGTTCCCAGATCACAAGGTAGCCAGTTCTGCTTCCAGTGAGTTCTCAGCCTGGCCCAGCCACCCTTGGGTGAGGACAACAGGAGCATCGCAGCACATGCGTGCTGGAGCTGGCCGAGAGCATGAGCGCTCAGCCTGAGTCATCTTGAGGGATGCTGATAGGTGTTCCCAGCACAAAGTAGGGAACATGGGGCCCAGGAAGAAGCAGTGACATGGCACAGAGGCATGGACAGAAAACTAGCTGAATGAAGTCAAGTTCTCCCAGGTGGCAGACCCCTGGCCCCCCCTTCCCAGCTCCTGAAGCCCTGATTGGGGACATTTTCAGAAAACAGGTCTCTTGGAGGGCAGCATTCCCCAGGGCTCCACCTGGGCAGGTGTTTAGGCCTGTGGTGGTGTTGCCTTCAGGCTCCTGGTAAGGAGGGCAGCAGTCTCTTGGAGCCCTTCTAGAATGTGCCCTGTGCTCTTTGACGCCCTAAGCAACCCATCTCTTCTCCTTTGTTTCCCTGCTGGGAGGTCCAGCTGGCAGGCATTGGGCTGGACGTGAACCCATGGAAGGTTCCACAGAAAAGCTCTGCTGAGGTCCTGGCACCTGGTCTGCAGACTGTGCTTCTAACTGCAGGGGCATCTGTGATGACCTCCCCTGGCCCCCAAAGCACAGTGCTTGGGAAGAGGGGCCTGCCCTGGGCGGTGGCTTCCACTTCCAGTCTTCACCCTGGTGTGGTTGCCTTGTTCTTGCCATGGCTTCTGCCCCAGGCTTTGGGACTGTTGTCCTCCGGAGAAGCCAGACTCTGTCCTT
This sequence comes from Myrmecophaga tridactyla, assembly GCA_004026745.1. Taxonomy (NCBI): domain Eukaryota; kingdom Metazoa; phylum Chordata; class Mammalia; order Pilosa; family Myrmecophagidae; genus Myrmecophaga; species Myrmecophaga tridactyla. The sequence goes on along the minus strand of PVIY010051892.1, from coordinate 13,316 downwards.
TTCTCCCATCCCGCTTAGGGAAACAAGGCTGACCCATGGTCAGTCCAGCAGGCTGTTGTCCTGGATATGGGTTGCCATCGGTGGCTTGGGAGGGCTTCACAGGATGTGCTGAGGGTGTTGTCAGTTCTGGGGCTGAGGTTCTGCCGTCCCTGTGTGGTATGGGAAGGTGGGCTTCTGAGGCTATGAGGGTGGGGGTGCCCACACTGATGTTCCTGGACCCCAGCAATGCTGGGGATTTTACTTGGCAGAGGCTGGCACTGACCTCAGAGCACTGGCAGGGGCACCCTGGTGCTTTGTCAGGGCACACGGACCCCAACGCCTCTCGGTGGACATACTTTTTCTGTGCTCCTGCCTGTGCTGCTCCTTCTAGCGTGTGGAGAGGAGGTGGTGGTGCTCTTCCGACCTGTCTTGGCAGAAGGGTCTCCCCATTCTTTGTCTGACTTTGTGTGTATTTTTCTTCCTGTGCAGGATTTCTGGTGTCTGGGGCACACCCAGTGGTGTCAGCGCCATGGGGCAGGGCCTGGGAACATGGAACAAGAAACAATTGAAGCTAAAAAATAAAACTTGGAAGCTTAGGAGGGAAGAGTGGCCAGGATTGGCAAGGCATCCAGGCCCAGCTGTGACTCGGGTTGGCGTTTGAGCAGAGTCCTGGGTTCGGGTTGTGTTCATGCTGTTCTCATGGACGCCTTTCTTTGTCCGCACTGGCATTTTAGTTGTTGGGGCACATTTTTGGTTTTACCTTTGAATGTTGCAGCTGTGCTGGGTAACGGGCGTGATTTTGTTCAGTGTTAATTGAGTGTTTCACATGGGGCCTCCTCCTCCTCCGGAATGCAGGCCCAGCCAGGAAGCAGGGGAGGTGTGACCGTCCTCTTTCCCCTCGGGGTCAGGGTCTTTTCTTTCAGTTGCACCACTTCCCCTCCAGCCTTTGTGGATGGGCAGGCTGTCGGTAGACCATACCCCTGCGTCCACTGCCTTTTCTGAGACTTGTCCCAGCCTGTAGACAGGCCTGGCAGTAGTGGGTGACCCTCTGATCCATCCGACTGGCCGGAGTGGCCTCACGAGTGTGAAACTAGCTTGTGTATGGGCTGTAATTTGCTGATGTGAGTGCAGCATGTCTGCACAGCCCTGATTCTGGCCTCTGCTCACCCAGCTGCCTTACAGTGCTGCCCACAGTGGGTCTCGTGGGGCTGTTTCTGATGGGCAGTCCCTTCTCGCCCAGGGACGTAGAGTGGGGGAGCTCTGACATTAGGGGTCAGGATCTAGTCAGGTAGCTGGGGAGATGGTCCTGTGGGCCCCACTCTGGGCCCAGGAAAGGGGCCCAGCCATGCACAGTGTGCTGAGAGTCCCTTTCCTCAGGCAGCTGATGTGCTGGGAAGGTGGGTGGGCAACCAGTAGCAAGATGGGATGGTGCGGTGGGGGAGGGGGAGAGGGGTGGGCAGCAGAGGTATTCTGGAAGTCCCCTTAGGGACACGACATGTGAGCCACAACCTGGAGAGCTGGGGGCACTCGCCATGTGGCTCTGTGAAGGGGAAGCTGACAAGCCTCTAGCCGCCTTCTAGCTCCTGTCTGAGGTCCCCACCCCACCCCCACCTCACTGAGGACTCATGGATGTTTATTTATTCAACACTTTACGATCATAGTCTTTATTATTTTTGATGCTCAGATCATCCCCAATTTGGCTGGTGGGAGTGCTGTTTAAACTGACCTGCATCGTCTCTGAATGTTTCCTTTGCTTTCTGACCACCAAGCTGCATGCCCCCATGTATGTCCCTGTGTGTGCCCTTTTGTCTCCGTGTGTATGCCCTGTGTACCCCCTGTGTGTGCCCCGTGTGTTCCCCTGCCCCAGCCCTGGAAGGACCGTTTCTCCAGGGGGTGCTTGTTCTGGCAGTGGGGAAGGAGCCATAGAAACCCTGACCTGGGTGCTGGGTGGGCACCTTGAGGTGGGGGAGGGAGGGGCTGTGGCCTTTAGGCTTTTTCAGGGGGAAATGGGGACCCAGAATCCTGAGATCATCATAATCTTTCCAATTTAATATTATGGGGCTTTTGTCCACTTCTTCCATTTTATTTGGTGTCTTCTTTCCGTCAGCAGTCATGGTTCTTGATGGCGTCAGTGTCGTTGCTGTGTTTGCTTTAGCTGCCGCATCCGTAGACCAGTTCCCAGACTGCTGGGCCAGCCTCACCTTCAACACAAACCTGGTGATTGAATCCTGAGATTTTTTGCCATCCTTGTTGTCCTTAGAATATGTCCCCATACTTAAGCACATGTGCACACATGCCCACACATAGGATGCAGTCAGAATTGTGTCGGAGGTGTCTGCTGGAGCAGCTTTTTCTCTCTGGTTTTCTGTGTGACATTGAACAAGGTTCATTAATTTCTGCTCAATTTAGGGTTTGTTCCCCCTTATTTTAATTCAGTTTTAATTAAATTGTAGGAGGGTGGTTGCTGAAGGTGCAAGAGGGTGTGTTGGTGGCCGGGAAGGGCGTGGCCAGTGTCCAGAATGTCCTGGGTGGCATGCCTGGTGAGGAAGAGGCACACATGTCCTCGAGACCTTCTGGTGCCGCCTGTGTGGGCAGCACCAGGGTCTGTTTTCTGAACAGCCGCAGGAACGAGTGGATGGTGGTGGGTGGCAGCAGGGTGGCAGCGGGATAGCTTGGGGTCTTTGTGCTGATGGCTCCAGTGGCCTCTCTTGCCTGGGAGGCCTGACTGTCTCCATCTCTCCTTGCCACATGCCCTCCTCCTGCGCCGCTCCTGGTTTGTGCTCCGTGCGGCAGGAGCACCTGCGTGTGTAGTGCCCTGTCGTGGTGTGTGCACACTTTGTATGTCGCTCCTTCACTTCCCACCTCTTTGCTCAGCTGCCTCTCATGACATTTGGTAGGTAACCCAGCCAGCTGCGGTCCTCCCTGTGCTTGCACCCTCAGAGCCATGCAGGGCATCAGGAAGTGGATGACCAGATGGTGTCTTCTCTGGCCAGTGGGGACACGTGTGTGGGGTGACCTTCCAGTGGTCTGCCCGGGGACAGGTACAGCCCAACCTCAGCCCTCAGGGGCTTGGCTTGTCCCCTGCCAGATGCCCACACCTCTGGTCTTAGGCTTGTCTTGGCACTCTCCCGACCCTCTTCCCTGTTGTGGTGTCCTCAGCTCCCAGAACTCAGCGGTTCAGATTGGGGGCTGGCTGGGAGGGTCTCTGGCCCTACAGGCCGCTTGTGGGGCTCCCTGCAGTGGGGACCAGGCTGGGGGCCCTGGGGGCCTTGCTCCACGGCCTAGGCTGGCCAGCTGTTGGGTCCTCGGTCTCCCTCATGTGGTCTCACTCCATGTGGGGGTCTCAGCCTCAGTCTAGAGCAGGAGTCTCAAACATTTTGATCTCAGGACCCCAAAAAAGTGTTGTGTGGATTATAGCTATTAAAATTTACCAATTTAAAAATTAAAATTGATAAATTTAAAAACATTTATTCTTTAATTAATTTAAAAGGAATAATAATCCAGCATATGCTATTGTAAACAAGTTTTTTAAACTGAAAAGTTTAAAACTTTCAAAGTGGAAAAAGTGTTAGAAGAATGGCGTTGTTTTACACTTTTGCAAACCTCATTACCTTGAGTCTTCTTGTAGCTGCGTCTGTACTCATGGGGTTGTAATTTCATAAGTCTCATAGCTTCCGGAGTGCTCCATTCGTGAGAGAATGAGAGTGAGAGGCAGATAATAACATCGTTGTAGCTTCAGGAAAAGAGTTTGGTTCTGGAGGACCCAGGGAAAGGGTCTTGGGAGTTCCAGGGCCCTTGGTCCCCCATCAGGGCACCCTCTCCAGCAGGAGAGCCTGTGCCGGGAGAGCTGTAGCAGAAGCTGCCGGAAGATGCGTGTCACTCTTGCCACGCTCTGCTGGGGAGAGACAGCCCCTCCATAGGCAGGGAAGGGAAGAGTTGCTGGCGACCAGGCTGCTGATAGACAGACATGGGGGGGAACGCTGGCTCCATCACTACTCAGCATCTCCACAGTGAGTTGCTAACGACTCAGAGCCCTTTGTGTCAGGGCCACGGAAAGTTTGTCAAGTAAGCCTCCCTTCTCTGCATAGAAGTTGTTTAGGAGAACAGGCCAAGGACCAGACGGTTCCAGCTTAGAATTCTGACTCCACAAAACGCCGGCTGGTTTCACCGGTTTCCTCATGTGCACGTGGGCTGAGTAGGAACCTTCCTTTGGAGTGGTGGTGGGGATTGCGCAGGCTGATGGTCCAGGGGGAGGGGGATGGTCCAGGGGGAGGGGGATGGTCCAGCCAGAGAGGTGGGTGATCGCCAGGGTCTGGGTGGTGGGGTGAGGGATGACCAGACGGCCGGTGGGGGACCGTCTGGAGTCGAGGGAGGCCAGAGCGGCAGGTGGTGGATCTCCTGCCCTGTTACCGTCTCCTCCCACCCCTCCCAACCCCGTCTCTGTCTCTCCTCCTTTCCTGGTTCCTCCTGGCCCCTCTGCCCCCTCCCCTCCTGGTCTCTGCTATCTACCCCCATGTCTCCATGATCCCCCTGCTGGTCCCTCTGGCTCCCACCCCCTGGAAGCTGTCGTCCAGTGTCCTTAGAGGCAGTGATGCTGTCTTCACCCTGGCTTCTTGGGGCTCCGTCCCTTCTTCTTTTTTGAAGGTTAGAGAAAGGAGGCATTTTATTTCATGTTTGTTTAGTTTGCAGTAATTTACAGAGAATACACTCTTTTAAAAACCCAGGTTTGTAAAGAAAGCAGGTAGCTTCCTGCATGCCTTCTTAGAGAAGTGGTTGAGTCCCAGCACTGAGATGCAGTACAAAGGACTCCATCCCTCTTTTACTTTTCTGATCTGAAAATGAGTCTACTTGAAGCACCTGGATATAGAAGTGCTAAGAAAACCTCTTATTGGTGCTGTTTATTGCTTTGCTTCATTTTGTTTTCTTGATGAGACATATCAAACTCCTTTTGAACACGATGGAAATGTTTTGGTCATGGACAGTGTGATGGTAGCACAACATTGTGAATGCAGTTAACAGCACTGAAATATATAGCTGAATATGATTTAAAAAGGAAATATTAGATTGTATATACGATAAGACAATAAAAATTAAAAAAAAAATCAGTACATCTACAGTGAACCAATCCTAACTTAAACCATGGTCTGTGGTGGGATGGTATATGGGAATCCTATGTTTTATGCATGATTGTTCTATAAACCCAATCATGGGTTTTCTTTAATAAAGAATAAAAAAACAAAACAGGAGGGCCAGAGAAAATACTCATAAAATACTCTTTTCATCAGCACCTGTGCCACTGCCAAGTAATCTTGGATATCTAGGGTCTGACAATGTGTTGGTTCAGGATTTTTTTTTTTTTTAAATTTCAAAATGGTTTCTTATTTTTTGGTTGAAATTTATTTTCCATGTGTAGAGAAAATCATAATGGTGGCTTTACTTCAGGGGATAGAATAAATAACTGTTTTCTATATGCATTTAAAAACTCCTTTTGGACATAGTGAATAGTATTTTAGGAAATTCTTGAGTTAAAAATAAAATTTGATAATACTTCTCTCCCATCATGTATATATCTTGAGCATCATATTTAAGGCCTGAACTCTTAAAGTAGTTTCTATATGTCCAAACAAAATTAATGTAGATTTTTATCTGCAAACTAGAGACTTGGAGCAATATTGTTAGTTTACAGACAAGACTTTTCTGCTTTTTAGGAATTATCTCTCTCTGTCTTTTTTTGTTCCCCCTATTACTTATTTATTTTTAACTCGTATTTTTTACCCATCTGCCAATATCATAGATAAAAGGAGCATCAGACACAAGGTTTTCACAATCACACAGTCACATTGAGAAGGCTGTATCATTATACAATGATCTTCAAGAAACATGGCTACAGGAACACAGCTCTACAGTTTCTGGCACTTCCCTCCAGCCTCTCTAATACATCTTAAACTAAAGAGGGGATATCTATATAATGCATAAGAATAACCTCCAGGATAACCTTTTGACTCTGTTTGAAATCTCTCAGCCACTGACACTTTATTTTGTCTCATTTCTCTCTTCCCCGTTTTGGTCAAGAAGGTTTTATCAATCCCTTGATGCTGAGTCTCAGCTCATTCTAGGATTTCTGTCCCACGTTGCCAGGAAGGTCCACACCCCTGGGAGTCATGTCCCATGTAGAGAGGGGTAGGGCAGTGAGTTTGCTTGTCATGTTGGCTGAGAGAGGCCACATCTGAGCAACAAAAGAGGTTCTCTGGTGGTGACTCTTAGGCCTAATTTTATGTACGCCTAGTCTAATTTTGTGGGGATAAATTTCGTATGAACAAACCGCAAGTTTGAGGCTCAGCCTGTTGATTTGGTTGTCCCCACTGCTTGCAAGAATATCAGAAATTCTCTAAATGAGAAAGTTGAATTTTCCCCCTTTCTCGCCATTGCCCCAAGGGGACTTTGCAAATACTTTTTTCTTCACTGTTCAAATCATTGTAGGATTTATGAGGGCACCACTCTGGATATACCTATAAAATCTCATGCTCTATTTAACGTTCCATGTACTTATGGTGTTCAGTTAAACTGTCCATATAAGTTATATTAGGAAATGCACTAGTCAAAATACAAATTTTGTACCAAATAAACATTTTTTGCTTTAGTCCCATACATAAGTTAGTTTTAAAATATGAATTGCCATGTATTTTCAGCACCCTGCAGTATTGACATTCCTTTGTTCTTTGTCATATAAAAACATTTTTTAATTTGTACATTTAGTCCCTATCATTGTATGCTCTAGGCATTCCTAGATTAAACCATCTCAGTCTTTATTGTCTATCTTTCCTTCTGGTTTCATTTGTACCCTCAGCCCTCCTCCCTCTATCATTCTCACATTCAGCTTCATTCAGTGAACTAACATTATTGTGCTACAGTTAGGTAGTATTGTGCTATCCATTTCTGAATTTTTACAGACAGTCCTGTTGTACAATCTGTATCCCTTCATCTCCAATTACCCAAAATCTACCCTATTTCTATCTCTTGATGACCTCTGTTCTTAACTGAAATTCTCCAAGTTCATTCATTAATGTTAGTTCATATCAGTATGCCATACAGTATTTGTCCTTTTGTTCCTGGCTAATCTCACTCAGCATAATGTCTTCAAGGTCCATCCACTTTGTTACATGCTTCCTGATTTTATTCCTTCTTCCCGCTGCGTAATACTCCATCGTATGTATATACCACAGCTTTCCGTCCCTCTTTAGTGCCTTTTGTTTTTTTTGGTATGCTCTATGGAGGGGGGTCATGTTTCATTCTGTTTCCATGTGAGTATCCCCTTATTGCAGCACCATTTGTTGAATTTTTGTTTGTTTGTTTGCTTGTTTGTTTTTGTTTCGGGGAGGCGTATGAGCCAGGAACTGAACCTGGGTCTCCCACATGGCAGGCCAGAATTCTAACACTGAACTACCCTTGCACCCCCCTCTCCTGCGCCTTTTATTTGTCTTTGCTTCCACTCTTTCCCCTTCCTCTCCTTCTCTCTCCCAAGGTTTATTAAGCCCATACCTGATGGGCCATGACCTGGCTAGGGAGGGGAGTAACATGTAACTGGCAGTGCCAGCACAAGTCTGTGCCCAGTGGCTGGGCAGTTCTGAAGTAGCACCCTCTGATGGGTTGTTTTCCAAAGGAGACCCGTCGTTTAGCAGGAGCCCATGAGCCCCATGGGGGTGACTGGCTGGCCCTGAATGGACAGGTGGCACTCACCAGCCTGCGGTGCTGGCACTGCTCCTGAAAATGCTGTCTGTGAGCTCAACTCCCGGGGAGTCTGCCTGGGTGGGGAGGTGGTCTCTATGGCACAGTTGCACAGATGAGTCCTGTTCTCGTACTCATTTCACCCTGCAGTGCAGCAGCTTCACAGGGTAGTGGAATCTGGCAGCAGCCTTTTCTTTGGGTCTGGAGGGCCTGGACTGCTACTGGCCCCTTTAGGCTCTTAGGCTTTGAGGCAGCTGTGCAGACCTGGGAGCCTCTGTTCCCACTGTCCACCCAGGGGGATGCAGGCCCAGGCACTGTGCACTGCAGCTGTGGCGGCCATGGCAGTGCTCCAGGCGGGATGTGCTGCGCAGCTGGGTTTTGAGGGCTTGTTCCAGGAAGGACTGCTGCCCTTTCCTTCCCTGCTTGGCCTTGGAGGAGACCTCAGCCAGTGCCCTGTGGCTGCTGGGAGACCCACGATGGGTGGGGTAACTTAGTTGGATGTTTTGATTTTTATTGAGCACATGGTGGCTTCTCTACCAGAAAAGAGGCTTTGCTCCATTGTAGCTATTAATGGCTCTTTTGCAACCAGGAGGTGGAACTGAGGGCCAGGCCCCCTGTTCTTCCTGGCCCGGCCTGGCAGCGTGTGCCCCACTCTGAAGTGAGGCCTTCCGGAGGCTGGAGCTTTGGGGCATAGATGTGGCTTTCTGTGCAGGACTTTTTCATTTGGCTCACCTCCGCCATTCCTCCAGAGTCCAGGAGAGAGGGAAGCCCGGGGGAGGGGCAGAGAGCGAGCCACCTGCCTGTCCATCCAGGTGAAGGTTATTAACTAGAAGCTTCTAAGACAAACGCACTTGTAGGCGGCAAGGATGGCCGAGCCAAGTCACAAAGCCTCCTCCTTCAAGGGTTGCCTGCGGGGTCCTGCACACAGTGGTGTGCTTCTGTGCGCCAAGAGAATGCCGTATTGGAGCCACTCCTGGGGTGGGGGTTGGGGGGTGGACGGCAGGACTGCTGGGGCAGGAGGCGGCAGGTGCGGTAGTGGATTTCCATCATATTGGGAGTGCAGTGGTAGAGCTCAGCCCAGGACTGAAATGTCTCAGGTTTCTCTGCTTTTGCTGATGTCCAGTCCACAGCCACTGGGTCCCATCGGCAGCAGGACGTGGGGAAGAGCTACCTCCCTGACTTGGGGAGTGGTCCGGTGGGGGGAAGGGGGGTGCTCCCCACGTTAGGATCTTGGATGTGGCTGAGTGTCAGAAAGAAAGCCGTACTGAAAGAGTATAAACACCCACCTGATTGTGGAGAAGAAAAGAATTTATTAACGGTCTTGCAAGAACGGGTGCACAACCAAAATGTGGCTGCTGGCACGCCAAGCGACAGGTGGCAGCAACATTTATTCTCTGAGCCTAGAACGCAGAGCCATCCCCCGTTTCCACATTGCCTGGGCACTCCAGAGGTTACAGCCTATCCTAGAGGTCTAACTCAGTTTTTTCCCCATATAAGGAAATGGTGCCAATCCCAAGTCTTACATCAGACACCCCTCTCCCCTCCCTGACCAGGGAACTGGTCTGGACTGGTTGGTGTAAATTTTGCTTTCCCCTGCCATTTTGTGTGGAAACAACTTAATTTTGTTCTTACCAGAAGACGACCCCAGAGAAAGGAGGCCCAGGGAGCAGCCCGCATGGGAGGCACTGCACCTGTGGCATGCGACAGACCTTTGGAGCACGGGCTGACCCACTGTCTCTGGGTTCCAGAACCTCGGGCCTTGAGCAGCATACTCGGAACTGTCCATCTCCCCACAGCAGCTGCAGGGGGCCAGGGCTGAAAGCACAGGCTTTGCTCAGTCCAGTGCTTCTCAACCCTGGCCATTTCGCCCCCCCACGGGACATTGGGCCATGTCTGGAGACGTCTTTGGTTGTCCCAACTTGGGGGAGGATGGAGTCTCCAGACATCAAGTGGGTGGAGGCCAGGGATGCTGCTCATCACCCCACAATGCTCAGGCCACCCCGGCAGTAAGGAACTCTCTGTCCCAAGTGTCGCTGTGCCGTACCCTGGCGGACAGGCCAGATGGACCGCATAGATGTCTAAGGTGTGGCAGCGAGGCATGCGCACAGTGGTCCGCCGTCTCGGCTCACGCATGCGGTGGTCCGCCGCCTCTGCTCACGCGCGTGGTGGTCCGCCGCCTCAGCTCACGCATGCGCACAGTGGTCCGCCGCCTCGGCTCACGAGCACAGTGGTCCGCCGCCTCGACTCAGGAGCACAGTGGTCCGCCGCCTCGGCTCACACATGCGGTGGTCCACTGCCTCGGCTCACGCGCACGGTGGTCCGCCGCCTCGGCTCACGCATGCGGTGGTCCGCAGCCTCCACTCACGCGCACAGTGGTCCGCCGCCTCGACTCACGCGCACAGTGGTCCGCCGCCTCGGCTCACGCACACAGTGGTCCGCCGCCTCAGCTCACGCATGCGGTGGTCCGCAGCCTCGACTCACGCGCACAGTGGTCCGCCGCCTCGGCTCACGCGCGCGGTGGGCCGCTGCCTCGGCTCCGGCTTGTCCCCCGCACTTAATTGTGAGCCCACCCACGGGTGCTGCAGATGGGCAGAGAGACCCTCAACAGCCAAGCTCAGGGGCTTGCCACCACCTCACTTGGGGCCTTTTGTGCTCAGAAGGGGCAGACAGAGCATTTAACATCCCTGTCCTGGGTTTAGTGCCCACATATGCCAGCTCTCCTACATAGTCTCGGGACACTGTTGCTGAGTGAACACAGGGTTGGTTTTTATGGCTGCATCCTGCTTGCATCAGTGGAACGTCATCCGCCAAGGGTGCCCTTGGTGGCCTGAGCAGAAGGCTCACAACCTTTGGCTGGCGGGGATTCTCAGGAATTTCTCCTCTTGGTCAGAAAGGTCCTCACTCCTTTGCCTCTGTGTGTTGGGCTTCACACGGTATCCTCGTCCCATGCTGGAAGCTGGGTAACGCTGGGGTTTAGAAGGGCAGAGCAGGGAGAAGGGTTTAATGTGTCTGCCATAGAAAAGTGAAAACATGAAAAGTTATAAATCGGAGAAGAAAATCATGATACATTTTTAAACAAAACTGACTTTATACTGTACATAGGCTTTCCCACACCAATGCATAGTCTTTGAAAACGATGCTTTCCCTGGGTGCAACCGCTCTGCTCATGGGTATTTAAGATGTCCCCAGGCTGAGGGTCTTGCTGGCCAGGCATCATGCCCAGTGTTGGCGGCTGACTCGTGGAAGGGACTGGTGGCTGAGCGTGGGGCCTTCGGAGGCTTGTCCTGCTGCTGCAGTGCACCCTGGGAAGGCTCTGCCCGCCTGTGCCCCAGACAGCAGCATTGGCACATGTCCACCTCACTACACTTCGTCGCCAGCACTGCATACTATTATTTTAAGAAAGAAAGTCTTCACAGCATTGTCAGGTAAAAACCAGTACCTTGTTGGGGCTGCACCCCTTGGAGGGCTGAGGCGGCAGTCTTGCCAGGTGCCTGTGGCCACATACTTTTATTTTGTGAATCATCCATCTAGGTCTTTGCCTCTTTTACCCCTGAAGTGGCCTGGTTTCCTTATGACCGGTGTAAGTTGCCTATGGTTTAAGGATACTAGTTCTGAGTAGTGAGATGTTAGAACTGGTTCTTTTAATAATTTTTAAATTAAAAAAATATATATAAACACAAACATTCTTAACATATGATCATTCTATTCTACATATATAATCAGTAATTCACATCATCGCATAGTTGCATATTCATCATGATCACTTCTTAGAACATTTGCATCTATTCAGAAAAAGAAATAAAAAGACAACAGAATAAAAGTCATACATACCATATCCCTTACCCCTCCCTTTCATTCATCACTAGCGTTTCAGTCTGTTTATTTTAACATTTGTTCCCCCGTTATTTATTTTTATTCCATATGTTTTACTCGTCTATGGATAAGGTAGATAAAAGGAGCATCAGACACAAGGTTTTCACAGTCACACAGTCATGTTGTGAAAGCTGTATCATTATACAATCATCTTCAAGAAACATGGCTACTGGAACACAGCTCTACATTTTCAGGCAGTTCCCTCCGGCCTCTCCATTACATCTTTTTTTTTTTTTATTAATTAAAAAAAATTAACAACAAAACTTTAACATATCATTCCATTCTACATATATAATCAGTAATTCTTAATATCATCACATAGTTGCATATTCATCATCTCTTAGAACATTTGCATTGATTTAGAAAAAGAAATTAAAAGACAACAGGAATAGAAATAAAACGATAACAGAAAAAAAAAGATTATACATACCATACCCCTTACCCCTTGCTTTCATTGATCACTAGCATTTCAAACTAAATTTATTTTAACATTTGTTCCCCCTTACCCCTTGCTTTCATTGATTACTAGCATTTCAAACTAAATTTATTTTAACATTTGTTCCCCCTATTATTTATTTTTATTCCATATGTTCTACTCGTCTGTTGATATGGTAGATAAAAGGAGCATCAGACACAAGGTTTTCATATTCACAGAGTCACATTGTGAAAGCTTTATCATTGTTCAGTCATCATCAAGAAACATGGCTACTGGAACACAGCTCTACATTTTCAGGCAGTTCCCTCCAGCCTCTCCAGTACATCTTGAACAACAAGGTGATATCTACTTAATGCATAAGAATAACCTCCAGGATAACCTCTGGACTCTGTTTGGAATCTCGCAGCCTTTGACACTTTGTCTCATTTCACTCTTCCCCCTTTTCGTGGAGAAGGTTTTCTCAATCCCTTGATGCTGAGTCTCAGCTCATTCTAGGATTTCTGTCCCATGTTGCCAGGAAGGTCCACATCCCTGGGAGTCATTTCCCACGTAGACAGGGGAACAGAAGTGAGTTTGCTTGTTATGTTGGCTGGAGAAGGGCCACATCTGAGCAACAGAAGAGCTTCTCTTGGGGGTGACTGTTAGGCCTAATTTTAAATAGGCTTGACCTATCCTTTGTGGGGTTAAGTTTCATATGAACAAACCGCAAGATTGGGGGCTCAGCCGCTTTGGTTTTCTGCACTGCTTGTGAGAATATCAAGATTCAACTTGGGGAAGTTGAATTTTCCCCCTTTCTCACCGTTCCCCGAAGGGGACTTTGCGAATACTTTTTTATTCACTGTAGAACTCGTTCTTACAGAGGAAGATAGGGGCAGAATACAGCCTCTGTGGGAGACGATAGGAATCCGAGGGCATTAGGTCCTGCCTCCACCTCCCTCTCGCTTGCTCTCAGAGGATTGCTGAGTGTGAGCTTCTGCAGGTGCCAGACAAACATGCTGAGTAGGAGTGATGTTCTGTCTTTGAAACGGAGATGACGAATGTGGTAGAGCTGGGATAGAGGTGGTCATAGCATGGCAGAGCTGAGAGCCGGGAGGACCACAGCATGGCAGAACTGTGGCAGGGAGGACCATGGCATTGCAGAGCTGGGGCAGGGAGGACCCGCAGTATGGCAGAGCTGGGGCAGGGAGGACCAGGGCATTGCAGAGCTGGGGCAGGGAGGACCTACAGTATGAGAGAGCTGGGGCAGGGAGGACCCGCAGTATGGCAGAGCTGAGGCAGGGAGGACCCGTGGCATGGCAGAGCT
>PVIY010051891.1:0-15460 GCA_004026745.1 Myrmecophaga tridactyla | reverse complement strand
CAAGTTATATTTAGGGAAAGCACCAGATATGTGTAAATGTAGGGTTCTCCTTTCCATCCTCCTGGAACATTCACATTGGAAAATGTCATTATTGTTGACTTCTTAGAAGACAAACACAAAGAATCCTAATGGGTTGGAATGACTTTGAGCTTGTACGCAAGTGTGGACAGCCCATTTGGAGACAGGCTTGTTAGCCTGCTAATTTCCCTTAGGATTTGGCTTTCTTTCTCTCTCCCTCTCTCTCTCTATCCCTCTCTCTCTCTCTCTCTCTGACTCATTTGCCCATCAGCTCCATTTCCTCTCAAATGCCAGCTGAAAGCATTTATTTTTCTCTTTTCCCCATACCCTTTAATTTGCAGCTCCATTTGCTCTTGCTTAGTTATCCTTGCTGATTGTTTCCTCACTGGCAATTGTATGAAGTGTTTGACAATGTTGTTATTTGGAGGGGTGAGGAGCCCTGCTTATTTATCATCAGGACTCGGTGGCCTTTATATCTGCCAGTGCACTGGGGATCCTCAGGCTGGGCAGGGACACGTGGGAGTATCTCATCTTTATCCGCTAGGATCCCTGGAGATCTGCCCCAGGGCCCCATTCACAATAGGGTTCTGCTTTTAAATAGCTTTTCATTTGATTTGAAAAGAACTGATTCCTACATAGTTTTGGGAAGGCATGGAAAACCCCTATCATTTTCCTGTCCCCGCACCCTCTTCCCAGAGCCCCCATAGTTTGTTCTACGTGAAAGAGAGACAGAGGAATGGACTGAGGGAGAAAGGAAATAAGGGAGATAAAGAGTGGAAGAGGGAGGTGTCACACTTTGGGGTCTCTGATGGCCTTTCCTTCTTAACTGTTCTGTATAAGGCACACTCACTTGCCTGCCTGTGAGACATTTTTAAGAAATAGTGGATGGCAGACACTTTATACTCTCACCACCTCTGCCACCCCCACTACCTCATGACTGTATGACATAATCGCTTCCTTTGATTTCTGTGAAACACCTCTGACCATAAAAGGAAGTACGAAAGGAATATATGCTTATTGTTGAAAATGTGGATTGAACCAAGAAGGATAAAAATGCAGGGGAGAAATAAGAAGACTCATGCTACCACACCCAGAGCCAACTACCATTAATGCTTTGTTGTGTTACCAAAGATTCATTTAACTCATCATCAGTATTTATTGAGTACTTATTGTATACCAGGCATTATTCTAGTTGCTGCAAATACAGAAGTGAATCAAGTCTTTGTCCTTGAGGAAATGTGTCCACTTTTCCCATTGTATCCACCTCCACCCCATTCTAACAGCCTTCCCATTTTGTACTTGGACCTTGGCTACACTGGAGCGCTAAGACCAGCTCTTTCTGAAATATTTCCTGACATCGTCTCTGGAAGATTTTGGTTTGGGGAGTCATAGGAGGTCCAATTTCCTACAGATTTGTTAGGCCAGGTTAACTGTCTTCATATAAGGTTCTTCTTGCCTTATGGTGCAAAATGATGGGGATCCATTGCATTTTGAATAAGAAAGGCATTTACATGGGGTTGGTGTGGGACTGCTAACCTTGAACATTTGTCCTGCTGAAAATTGACCAAATAGTACATCCTTGTGGGACTGACAGGATTTATCATGGATTCTGGGACTGACAAAGAGAGGGTTGGCTTTTTTGTTTGTTCATTTGTTTTTGGTTTAATCAAGCCAGTTACTGGACTAACCATAGGTTACTGTCCAACACCCATAACTGATAGGTTTCTCCATCAAAAAGGAGGAGAGGAGACCAAACCTTGATTAAAGATGCTTTATTGTGAAGCTATGAGCAGGTAGGTTGATCCTTTTTCATTGTTTAGCTTGGGAATGAGAAATTGGCAGATAGTTTAGCAGCAAGCTTGTAGCTACTGGGGCTGTAGCTGCCTGAGCTGGGGGTGCAGGGAATGCTGAATATGGGGATTGCAAAATTGTAGTTGCCAGAACTGTAATTGCTGGAAGCAGAGGTTTGATAAGGGGACTTATCACAGGAATGCAGCTGCCAGAGGGTGGATGCAAGACAGTCATGGGACTACCACATGAGCAGGGGCAGTTTGGATTTCAAGGGGCCTCCTGGAAGTTATGGTCGGGGCGGGGGGGGATTGGCCTAACAATATCCATGCCCTGGTGGCATTAGCTGCACTCTTATCCTGTTCATTGGCTTCTTCATTTATTTACTTATCCATTTCACAAACTTTTACTGTGTAGCCATCAATGTGCTAAGCACTGGGATTGCAGAGATAAGGAACAGTGGAGGTGCTCACCAAGGAGTAGAGGGAGGCTCCAGGTAAGCAATTCCAATGCAGTGTGCCTGGTGCTCTGACACAGGCTGGCAGGAGAACCAAGGGTGGTTGCCTGACTTTGCTGCCATGGGGGGATGGGTTGGTCCAGGAAGTCTTTCTGGAAGAGGGAATTTCTGAGCTATATCCTGAAGCTTGAATGGAAGAAGTAAATGAAGGGTGGGATAGCAATGCAAGAAGAATCAATATGTCCAAATCCTTTGGAGTAGTAGAGAGCCTGGTGCAGTTGAAAGATGCCCAGTAATTTCATCACGGTTGGATGAAGTTTCAGGGAAGTAAATGGTGAGCAATGAAACTGGACAAGTGGGACTAATGCCAGACTTTGAAGGGCCTGTTTCTGCTATGCTTAAGGGTTTAGATTTTGTCCTGAAGTTTTCCAGGAAAGTTTTTTTTAGGGGAAGTGACAATGTGAGTGCATAGGCTGGAGAGGGCAGGGAAGAGGAAGTTTCTCTATTTATCCAGGTGGGAGATACAGGATTTGATTAAGAAAATAGAATGGATTTGAAAGATGAAGGAAAAAGAACAGATTTGAGAGATGCTAAAAAGGAAATGTAGTAGTTTCGTTTGAAGCTGTTTACCCTAGAGAAAAGCATCTTCTTAAATTGAATCCATTCCTGAGGGTATGAAACCTCTGTAAGTAGGAATTTTTGATGTGGTTACTTCAGTTAAGGTGTGGCCCAGCCCAGTCAGGATGGATCTTAATCCTATTACTGGAATCCCTTATAAGCAGAATGAAATTCAGAGAGAGAGAGAGAGAGAGAGAGAGAGACAGCCACAAGAAGCAAGAAGCTGCAATCAACAGAACCTGGAAGAGAATGGAGAGGCCATGAGAGCCAAGGAACCACCAGACTCAGAAAACTGGTCTTCAGGAAGAAAGCATCACTTTGAAAATGCCTTGATTGGGACTTTCTTTTAGCCTCAAAACCATGACCAAATAAATTCCGATTGTTTAACCCAGTCCATTTCATGGTATGTGCTTGAGCAGCCTCGGAAACTAAAACAGGAGAAGCAACAGAAGTTCATCTGGCTGAATACTGGGGGTAGGGGGTGAGGGACGGGATGATTCCCTTGTTTCAGATTGGAAAGCTGGGTGGACGGTGCTGTCATCCACTGAGACAGATGATACTGATGGAGATGTTCACTTAACCACTGGGCAGACAAAGAGGAACAAAGAGGAAGAAGATAAACCAGAAAGTCAGGTAATCAGAAAGAAGGAAAACCAAGAACTAGATCACATGTAATAGAGTCAAGACGAGCAAAGTAGGGGATCAAAGGAAGTCAACAGTTGAGTTCTCAAGTGAATGGGTGACCTTAGAGAAGGAAGAGCAAAGGTGAACTGTGCCATTTACCTGTGAATGGAAGAGGAAGAGGGAGGCAGTGCACGACCTAGAGGAGGATCAATGTTATGAGGAGACTGGGGGTGGAGGCTCACTTGGTTTTGATTTGATTATGAGACACAGTTGAGGAATTAGTCAAGCAGAGAAAGTGGGGTTAAAGGTTGAAAATTAGGGGATAACTGATGAAAGAAAGTCGCTGAGGAGGGAACCCCATCCAGATAAGTAGAGCTCCATAAGTGTGGACCCATGCTCAGGAGGCATTTTGGAAATGCATTTTGTTTGTGACAATGATTTGGGGGTATTAAAACATGGAGTGGACTGTTTTAATGTCCACTCCATGTTTTAATACAAAAACACTAAGCAGGGCTGCTTTGTGTCATGCGATGGACAAGACTGCCCAGAATAGTGAAGAACTGCCCCACATTCTGAATGGTGCTCAAGGGACCCACCTTACAGACACTTAGGCTAAAAAAAAAAAATCTATAATTATCTAAGCCTAGGATCAAACTCCATCTTCACATATAAAAGTACTTTTTATACAGCTTTGATATATCCTGAATTTTCTACAAATTCAACTATTCTATAAGGGAATTTTATACTATATCTTCTTGAGAGTTTTAGCAAGGGCTGTTCACTGTTTGGGAAAACCGTGTCACCAATGGCTTTGTTGTTCCTAGCATTTGAGTTCCGGTACCAAACGTATAGATCAGTCTATTCATTCAGAACTATCACATAGTTCTTCTGCATCTAGGTGCAAGAATTTGTCTACCTAATTATGTATTCTAGTTTAGCACCTGAGCCTTTACATATTGAAATACTTATTAAATTATTTTCCCTTTATTTCCCCTTTAGATTATAATTATGACATTAAGTCAATTAAAAAGTATTTGTGTATTTAGATAGGTTACACTCCTTTCTCAATAGAAACGGGCAGGGGGGTTAAAATAGATATATATTTTTTTTATAAAATGAGGGCATTGGGTCTGATCCAATTGAGAATCACCAGCACAGCTAGAGGAAGTTAGCAGGAGAAACCAGTAGATACTACTCAAGAGTAGGGGGAGAGGATTGAAGAGATGCAAATAAGTTGAAGGAGGATGACATGGAGTCAAAGAAATCATCCTGTATCTTAGTCTCTGTCAAGTAGGAAGCCAAGTTGTGTTGAAAGTGAAAGAGAAGTTGAACTTGAAGAAAGGGACTTAAGAGAGTGAGGATGGTCTGAAAGAGCTATCCTGGAAGATGAGGACTGTCTGAAGACCATGGGTAGATGGCCAGGCAGTGTTGAAAACCCATCTGAGGTTGGGCACCAAGAATTTATCAGGTGCCTCGACTAATATTACAGTATGGTCTTTGTCATAAGTGCTCAGTGGGAGGACTTTTCTATGGGTGTAGAGAAGGAGGATGGCAGGATTAATCCAGGATTGGAGTGTTTCTAAACAAGAATAGCAGAAGAATAAATGGTCAAGACATTGAGAGTGTTGGCTGTAGACTGGGAATGGTTTAAGCAGTAACCCACGGTTCTGGCCAGAATGAAGCCAATAAACAACTAAGAGACTGTGGTGTCTGAAAGGCCCTTTCCTTTATGGCCCTGGCCAACCCTGGCATCCCAGCAGTGGTGTATCCTTCCTCTTTCTACTCTAAGCATGGAAGCAACTTTCATTTCCTACTTGGTTTGTTAGTCATTGAAACTCTAATAAAAGAGATTTTTCTGTTTAGCTGCAGGAAATTTTTTGTACTGACTTAACATGGGCTGACATTCTCCCAGGACTTGGTCTAAGGATAAATTCCAGCTTCACCAGTTTTCAAGGCTTTCTAATGTAGAAGGTGTCAGGCTTTGCCAAGGTGAAGGTAAGTAACACCAGACCTAGAGAGGTGGGTGATCTTCAGGTGAGAAGGTCACTAAAATTAAGGTGAAAATAAGAGATTTAGTCAGTGTATAGCTCTTTACTTGAAAAGAAAGAGAAAATTTATGAATTCCCACATGGGCTCTGAAGAGTCAGTTGTTTTAGAATGAGAAGAGATTTTCAGAGTCTTTCATCTAAATTACCATTCAATCTTGAGTTCCAAATATTGAGATCTTAAGTGTTATCTTCTGGGTGCATAATTCAAATCCTATCCTGTTTCCCTCTGCTCCTTAACTGCAGAGGAAGCAAAGGAGGGCTGCAGGAAAGGAATAGGGTCAGTATCTAATGGCCACATTCAGACTTGGGGGCTAAAATATGGAGAGAAGGTGAGGGTGGGGAGAATGCGTTCACCAGTGGAGTTGTTGGAAGCTAAGGATACTTGGCAGCACAGTGACACTGAGAATGTCAGCGACATAACAAGGCTGAGGGTGGGAAGACACACCAGTGTAGAACTAGATATGGTTGTATGCAAATGTGAGACCTGATATCAAATGGCTTCAGCTTCTCCATAAATAAGGTGCTAAGGACATCTGCCTTGAAAGATCATGCAAAGAAGTCATTAGTCCATTAACAGGAATTAATGTAAAAAATATACCAGGGAAAAGGGTATGAAGAGGCAATGCACAGAAGAGGAAAGCAAAATGGCTAACAAGTATATGAACAGTTTCACAAACACAAATAGTTACAGAACTGTAAATAAAAATGAGTCACTTGAGGTTGGCAAAAATTAGAAACTTAAATAGCACAAAGCATTGGCAAGAATGCAGAGTATAAGGAGCCCTCAGGCATTGCTAATGGAAGTGTAAACTGGTACAGCCATTCTGCAAAGTGATTTGAGAGAACTTAAAGGAATTAAACATGAGAATACTCTATGACCAGCAGTTGCTCATTTGTATTTATATCTAAGAAATTCTTACATAGGTCACCAAGAATATCATAATGGTATTGTTTGTTATAGCGGGGAATTAGAAGCAATGTAGGTATCTATTACTGAGTAAGCGTGTAGGAAAATGTGGCAGAGGCACACAATGGACTCTACTCTGAAGCACTTACAGAATAACTAGATGTGCTCATTGCAGCAAGTATAGATATTTTTAAATAGTGTTGAGTAAAACACCTAATAGACAATATCATTTATATTGATATATTAAATACCACACAGATATATTAAAGATATATTTAATGTCACTACTAACTTTACAAGGATATTATATTTAATTAGAAAATTGGATCAGTGGCTATAACAGAAGATCCAGAATAACAGTGGATTAAAGTATATAGGGTTTTTGTTTCTGTAAAAGTCCAGGCAAGCAATTCAGGAGGATGTATGGTGGTTCAAAAAATATCAGAGCACAACCTTCTTCTATTTGTTGGCCCTGCTATTCTCAAGTCATGGCTTTTATCTCAGAGTCCTAAATGGCAGCCTGATCTCCTACTACCACAATCACAACCCAGCCAATGGGAAGGGAGAAAGGAAAGTGGAGGCGGGAAACATTTCTATCATGCAAAGGTGCAATCTAGAAATTGCACAGATGACTTTTGCTCAACACTTTGCACTAAGTAATGTGATCATATCTATCATTCAGCTACAGATTCAGTTAATATGTAAGAAAGACAAGGAACAGTGTCTGCTACAGACATATGTATGTGCAAGTAACGCATATGAAACACATCAGAGTGGGAACCTGAGAGGGAAGAAATAGGAATGGGGTTCAGGATGAAGGAGGAAGAATTTCATTTATACACAGTAAGAAAGTGACCTTGTGTGGATTCATGCTCACAGTGTATCATAACTCATTCCTCTGCATTTGAGGTCCACGAAAAGAAAGTAGATAAAATAAGGAAGGACAGAAGGAAGGAAGAAAAACAAGAAAGAAAAAAGGAAAGGGGGAATGAAAAAAAAAGGTTACTGTAAAATGTGGGTTCTCAGGGAGCATTGGTAGGGAATATTAACACATGTAGGTGAGATTCTAGGTTCTAGGCTTAGAGGGACATTTTCCCAACAGTCTGATGAAGCCGCCACCAAGAAGCAGAGTCAAAGCCTCTGATGTCATAAGTTGGCTTGACTACTGATTCCCCTCCCAGTCATGAAAGATTACAGCTATTAAGACTACAGAGAGCTGATTACATGGAAGATCATGGGACAGAGTCTTCCAACTTGAGTCTTGTGTGGGTTCCTGAAATACCCAAATTCTTGATCACAGACCCAAGGTAAAACAGAAGGATTAGTAGTGGGAACAAACACCTTAACTGCCATGTTGGGGCAGGAGGGAAAGGTGAAAGAAACAGGTTCATCAATCTGAAAACTCATTCCTGAAAAATACTGACTTGAGTTAAGAGTTTAGCAAGAGAAGAATGGACTCAATGGACAATTATGTTATAGTTAATTCTAAAGTGGCTAGAGAGAATGTCATTAATTCACTGGCATATATATACATATAATAGAAGATAGCTAGTTTGAATTTAACCAACTGCTGTCAATATCCATTGTGGAATAGAAAGAGAATGAGAATAGTTTAGAAATCATACAGATTCAGGTCTATATTCTTGCTTTAGTACTTGAAGGTGTACAGTGCTGGGCATGTCATTTAATTTTTCATAGCCTCCCTTTCCTCAATGATAAAATGAACTTAATATTAGTTACCTAATGGAGTTACTCAAGTACAATAAGAGTCTTCAGTGTCTGTGTTATAGAGGTGTCCAACAAAATGTTCACATTCACTGCTGAATGTTGGAAGTAGACCATTCCCTGTATCATTTTTTGGTTGGTCAATGTGGAAGATGTTAGATTTTAGCTAGATTTCATGTGTGTATGTATATGTGTGTGTTTGTGTGTGTGTGTGGAGAGAGAGTTTTCCATGCTCTACATATTTCATTTACATATAAAATCAACATCTGCTATTCTGTTCATACTTTTGGCCCATTGCTGAAACAAATGATTCTGGGAAACATGGCAACACATCCAACAAAATATATGGGGGTATATGTGAGATCAAGTTACATGACAAGGGGACTTTCTTTTGACTAGGTGTTTTGGTTTGCTAAAGTTGACAGAATGCATTTTATCAGAAATGGGCTGGGCTTTACAATGGGGATTTATTAACTTAAAATTTACAGTACTTAGGCTGTGAGACTATCCCACTCAAGACATCATCAGGACAATACCTGGAGGCGGAAGGCAGGCTGCCAGCATCTGAGACACCTCTATCACATGGGAAGGTACATGGCCAGCATCTGCTGGTCCTTCTCTCCTAGGTTTTTTTATTTCCAGCATCTGGCTTCAGTGGCTTCCTCTCTGTTTTCTGTGGGTCCTCTCTTCAGCTTCTCTTGGGGTTTTTCTCTAAACTTCTATGAATTTCATCTTTTAGCTTCCTGTGGTTTTTATCTTCTTGTAAAGTACTCCAATAGGTGGACCAAGACTCACCCAGGGGCACTCCTCAACTGAAATAACCTAATCAAAAGGTCCCACCCACAATAGGACTATACCCACAGGAATGGATTAAAAGAACATGGTCCTTTTGTGGGGGGAGTACATATAGCCTCCAAGCTACCACATTCTACTTTCTGGGGACTCACTTTCTGGAAAATCAGAATCTTCTAAACCATTAATTTCTGGTTTCTTTGTACCCAGGAGTTCAATTCTTAGCTTATCATTTTCAGGTCACATTTTACTATAAGCTGCAGGGAGAAGCCAGGCTGCACTTTCTCCATTTAGTTTGGAGATCTCCTCAGCTAAATATAAAAGCTTGTTACTTTCAAATTCTGCCTTCTATCCAACATCAGGTCTCAATTTTGCCAATTCTCTGCCACTTTAAAATGAGGGTTGCCTCTCTTCCAGTTTCAATGACAACATTCATCACTTCTGTCTAAGGCCTCATTGGAAGTACTTTTAGTGTCCATATCTTAACCAACAGTTTCTTCAAAGCAATCTAGGCCTTTTCTCTCAAACCTCTCATAATTCTTCTAGAATCTTTCCCTGACCCATTTATAAAACCATTCCAGCGTTTCTGGTATTTGCAAACTCAACACCCCACTATTATAATACCAAAATCTTTTGGTTTGCTAAAGCTGATGGAATGCAACATACCAGAAATGGGTTGACTTTTACAATGGGAATGTATTAACTTACAATTCACAGTTCTTAGGCTGTAAAGAGAGTCATCTCGAGGCATCAACAGGATGTTACCTGGACTTTGAAGACAGTCTCCAGCATCCAGGATACTTCCATCACATGGCCAGCATCTGCTGGTCCTTTTCTCCTGGGTTTCACTGCTTTCAGTCTCTGGCTTCAGTGACTTCCTCCCTATTTTCTGTAGGTCCTCTCTTAGCCTATCTTGAGCTTTTCTCTTAGCTTCTCTGATTTCATCTCTTAGCTTCTCTGTAGCTTTTATCTTCTTATAAAGGATTCCAGCAGGATGACTAAGACCCACCCTGGGGCACTCCTCAGCTGAAATAACTTAATCAAGAGGTCTCACCCACAGGAATGGATTAGAAGAACACGATACTTTGTGGGGTGCATACAGCCTCCAAATGACCATATCATATCCTCCACAAGAGGCATGTTTAGGCTCCAACCCCTGGTCATGTGGGCATGAACCCATTTGTAAATATGACCTCTGAATATGTTATTAGTTAGTGTGCTGGCTTGAAATTGTTATGTACCCAGAAAAGCCAAGTTTTTCAAATCCAATCTTGTTGGAACAGACCTGTTGTTGGGTGTGACATATTGGTTAGGTTGTTTCCATGGAGATGTGACCCAACCAAATGTGTATAGGACTTTTTACTAAATTGTTTCCATAGAGATGTGACCCACCCAATTCAAGGTGGGTCTTAATCCTTTTAATGGAGCCCTGTATGAAGAGAATAGAAGGCAAGAAACATAGGGAGAGTACAGAGCCAACACAGAGAACAAAGAGATGAAACCAAGTGACAGATGTTTGGAGATATAAATAGAAAGCACCTGAGAGATGCCAGAAGCTGAGAGAGCTGTTTGAAACAAGAAGCTGGGAGAGAAGGACAGCAGACAATCACCATGTACCTTCCAATGTGATAGAGAAACCACAGACATGATCAGCCTTTCTTGAGTGAAGGCATCCTCCTGTTGATTTGGACATTTTCACAGCCTTAGAACTGTAAATCTGTAACCTAATAAATCCCCTTTATAAAAGTCAAACCATTTCTGCTATCTAGCATTTTAGCAAACTGAAATAGTTAGGGTGTGCACAAACCAAATGAGGATGGGCCTTAATCTAATATGGCAAAGGAAATTGGACATGGAAGGAGAAGCCATGGGAAAAGCAAGAAGGTGGAAGTCATGTAACCTGGAAGAGAAAGAGAGGACATTGACATGTGATGGAAAAGCCAAGGAGCGCCAAGGATCACCAACAGCAAGCCCCAGAATACCGCAATCTTTGGAGAGAAACTTTCGCCTTATTGATGGCTTGATTTTGGACTTCTCCTAGCCTCAAACTGTGAGCTAATACATTTCTGTTGTTTAAGCCAACCCATTATAAGTACTTGTTTTATCAGCTGAAAACTGAGATACCAGGTAATTGGGCAGTATTTACATCATTTTTTATGACATTTCAAAAAATGCACTAAGAACCTTTGAAATTGTTGAAGGATAAAAGAGTCAGTGGAGAAAAGTTTTAGACCTAAAGAAACCTCAGCAGTCCAAGAGAACAGTTCTGCTGTTTTCTGGGCACACACACCTAAGTTGAATGAGTGGCAGCCACACACTGGTTCATTCAGAATCAAGCTTTGCACTCAGGAAGAGCCAAAGGAAAGCTTCATCTAGCTCAAGGACTGAATGAGTCACCATCAAGCTCAGATTTCAAACACACTGCTGGAGAAACCAGTAATTTTCAGTGAATGACTTTCAGCATATACTTATATCCTAAACTGAAGTAAATCTAATAATAGCAAGGAGACTTCTCAACAAGCTGGGATTTTCATGAGATAATTACACCCCTGGAGGATTAAAGGCATCATCTTTGCTTCTTGCTGTGTAAGACCATGGGGCTGATTGTCTTTCAATTACCACTCATAGCTGTGTCTCTGTCTCAGAGACTTGACAGTAGGCAAGGGAGAATATATTTGCGTGTAAAATTGTGCTTATGTTTTATCTGTTTGCTTATCACATATCTTGTATTTCTTAAGGATAAGATAGTAATCACAGAAATCAAGAAATCCATCCTCAGACTTTAGCTGAAACCTCATTTCAGCCCAGTAAGTGTATATATGTGTGTGTATATACATATATATATATATATGTATAAGTATGTGTTTGAATGTATATGCACACATATACACATGCAAACACAAAGGCCAGAAGAGGTTATCCGAAAACCTTGAGTAACTGAAGCCCTTATTGTCAGGAATAGCCTTAGATGAGATGCAGAATATCTAATCATCAGTTTCTCATAAATAATCATTGTAGATTAATGGGCCAAAATCTTCTCTAGCTCATTTCCAGGAAAACATTTCTGTTTAGATGAGTTTTGTATGCATATATATGAAAACAAAAATAGATTACTTTTTTGTTTTAGCTTCCAGTTGTAAGAATTCCTTTATATAGCTGCCTGATCATATTTACCCCTTTGTGTCTTTCATATAATCTCTTTTCTGCTCTTTAACATTTAATTGTCCTACTTTCCATAATGTTTAATTTTATGGGATGCCCAGAATAGCTCCTGAAATCCAATCAAATAGATGCTCTCTTCTCTTGATGAAATGAGGCAAATTCCATGAAATATTCCCTTGCCAGATCCAGTTGTCCCAATATTTATAGCATCCCTCTTTCTTCTCATGTTCATATTACTTTTTTTCTCTGCAAGCTACTCTGCCCCTTAACCTTTGCCATCGGGTCCTGTCTCCCAGTAGTGGGCTCATAACTGCCCAGATTACCCCGTCTCCACCTGCCGCCCTCCCCAGTCTTCCCCTCCATTTGATCCCCAAAGTGATTGCAAATCGACTTTCTTTCTAGACAACTCTAGGTTTCCTCAGTCACAAGGTTACCTCTATTCAGCTCCCAACTTTAATCAGAAGTGGGTGAGTTAAGCCCAAGGGTAAAGTGACCTGCTTCCTAACCTTTCTAACTAGTCAGGGGACTAGCTTTTTCCTTCTGGGGTAATTAGGAGTTTTCCTCTTGAGAGCACAAAGATTATTGTGGTCCCAACGATTGTTTTCTTGTCACACAAGTCTAAATCACAGGGCAAAGGATCAAGGAATCAGCACATCTAGTATTGGACTAGGTGACATCTTTGGTCTATTTGATATGAAAAAGGGACTATAAATCCCTCGAGGACCAATGATGCATAAGAACCTTCAGCTGGAAACAGCAAAACATTGTTGGGAAGGAATGCTCTTTGCCTGGTGCTCCTGGGGCTCTGCTACTTCACCTTCACACTCTAGTCAGGTCAGGGCAAGGGTTAAGCGATAAGCCCCCTTAGGTCTTGAGAGAAAACGCTTCATTCTTAGGTGGAGAGTCAGAGTAGGATCTGGGTGGTGGGGAGAGCGCACATCCTCACCCTGTGGCACTCAGAAGGGAAAACCAGCCTCTCCTTTTTTGAGCTCCCTGATGTTTGTCTGCTAATTGACACACATTGCAGCAAGTGTCCGGCCAAAGGTTCTGTCTGCGTTTGCAGACTGAGCAATCAAAGCTACATCTGTGCCCTAAAACAGTGGCAAATATGCCAAGAACATGAAGGACAGGCATTTTCCACTTTTCCAGGAAAAGTTTCTCTTCCTCAGTCAAGCCAGGAACTGCTTTCTAAAAACCCTAAACAGGCTGTGAATTCCCTCCTTATAAATTTCTTTGTAGGGAGCCAGATTTGTAATTAGGCGCCAGCGTCCTCTACACAAGCTTCCTCTGTCTGGGCCTCGTAGACCTGGCCCAGAAGAGCTGCATGGCCCCAAGTGGACTTCAGGGCAGAAGCTGGAAATGTGCTCCTGCCTGGAGACAATACCACAAGGTCAGCCCTGGGACATATGTGGAGCTGGGAAGGAGCGAAGGGGGACTGGGGACAGCTCAGGTTTGCACTTGACTTTCTAATGAGGAGCTAGTGGCTGGGGGTGGGGTGGGGTGGGGCGGGGAATATGCGGGGCCTGGAGAGTTGGCAGCCATGCGCTGTTGAACGTCTGCCCAGTCCCCCAGTTGCTGCTGCTCCACTCCCTGGTGGCAGCTCCCTGGGTACTTCTTTGACGCAAAAAGGGCATAAAGGAGGCCAAAAAAAAGAGATCAGTAGAGCCAGCTCAGGGTGGAACTGTGGAGAGGCAAAATGTGTCAGGCGTGCCTCACCATGCTCCCTTCTAGAACCCTCTCCCCATTTCATGCCTCTAGCCTGCTGCCCTTCTCAGCGAAACCTTGCTTTTCCTTGGCAGGCTCTCACAGTTATGCTAAGATGTACACAGATAGAACTGAAGTAAATCTGGGCCTTTTTTGCTCCACCCTTAATGTTTATCTCCAAAGAAATAAAATTCCAGTAAGAAAGCCTTGAAAAATTCAATCTTTCTTTAAACTTAAATTGGTGGCAGAAATATTTTGGCATAAAACACATAGCAAAATATCTGTAAATTGATTTTAAAGAATTCTCTTCCACCTGATTTCCCTAGGCTTTTTCCTCGTGGTCACCCACATTTTCTCCTTTCCTCAAGCTTTTTGATAGTGTTGTTGTTTTTACACCCCCCGCCCCCCCAGCTCTCTTCTTCTCCAATCCCTTCATGCCATTTCATATAGAATGGAATCTTCTCTGCTCCGCCCTTCACAATGCTTCCCCACCCATTACCTCAATTAGCCTCCATTATAAGGCCAGTAGGGGGGATATTTAAATGTCAGTGATTTTGGTCCCTGTTACACACCCCCACTCCCAAAGGAATGTTAGAATCTTTTATCTTTCAATACACTAAAAAGTGAATCTCTAATATTGGAGTTCCAGGCAGTATCACAGGTGAAGGTGAGGAGGCAGAGCGATTAGAGTGGGGATGGGTGTGGGGTGTGGGGTGGAGAGATGGCCCATCCCTACTAGCACAGCTGCGGTACCTGTGCATTGTTCTGAGGCAGCTATTGAGGTTTCTGGTTGAGGACCCTAACTCCCTCCACTCCCGCACGTTAGGGACAGGGCCGCCTCAAGAGATCCAAATTGGTACTAGCTGTAGCTGCAGGCATGGCGCTACCATGCTGGGTTATGTCGATGGCTTATCCCCTCCTCAAAATATCTTCTTTTAATGGCACTAATTTCATTTGCAGGCAATATGAATGAATCACAAAAAAAGTAATTCTTTTTAGCATCCTGTTAACTCCCTGAGGAAGTAAATTCCCTCAAGTGAATTTTTGTCTTTCATCCTTACATAGAAGTTCGAGATTGTTCCACCTCCACACATCTGCCATGATTTTGTAAATCCTCAAATTATTCAAAAGGCTCAGCACCTTCGGTTCTAATCTCCTGCTTAGGGAAGGGAGTTGGGGATGAGGGGAATGGGGTGGGGCGGAAGGAGAGAACTGGGGTAGGTAGGGGGTACTAGGTAGGGGATAATATAACCGTGTACCTGTGGTGCCACCGCAGAACTCGTCTCAGCATTTTGAAAGTTCAATACCAAACAGAGTTCATACCCAGGAAACTGAGCTTCCTCCAAATCACTCTTACTGCTCTACATTTGACTATCAAGTTTGGGGGCCTAGGTCCTCTGGTGAGAGTCAGGGAGGGGAGGAAAGAGGCTAGACACTAGGGGAAAAAATTAGGTTTTGTCAGTAATTCTTAGCATTCATAGTGTTTTTTAATTATGCACGGGTTTCCTTTCATCCTAATTCATTTTACTTGAAGTTTATTGTTCCTGTTTCAGTGATCTTGTTCTAAGTTACTGGTTTATGCTAGCATTTCAGAAATGCCTTCCTGGAAGAAGATGC
>PVIY010051890.1:0-15456 GCA_004026745.1 Myrmecophaga tridactyla | reverse complement strand
TATTATCATATAGTTGCATATTCATCATTTTTTAGAACATTTGCATCGATTCAGAGAAAGAAACAAAGAGACATCAGAAAAAGAAATAAAACAATAATAGAGAAAAAAAGATTATACATACCATACCCCTTACCCCTTGCCCTCGTCTATCACTAGCATTTCAAACCAAACTTATTTTTTTCATTTGTTCCCCCTATTAAGGGCTACACATTTTTGAAGACTAAAAGACTGAGCTTCCATAAACTCCAACGTACTAATGTGGATGACAACTGTGGGAGAGGAAAGGAGGAGACTACGTGCATTAGTTAAGTGTCCCCCAAATGACAGATACTAAGTGGGCCACTTTTTCAAAAGAATTTTTTCATACTAATTCTGTTAGGTAGGTCTAATTAATTCTCATTTAGCAAATGTGGAAACTGAGGCGGGTCCCCAATCCCAGAGCAAATAAGTGGCAAAGCCAGTTCTGGAGCCCAAGCCAGTCTGACCACACAGCCGCTACTTCCACAGTAGCTCCTCACAGCCTCCAGGCACACAATCCCTGGCATGCTTCTTCCCCCTCCTCAGAGGTAGAAAGGACCAGCAGCAGGAGGTTTGGCAGCGTGGGCTCATGGGAACAATTTTCAGACTGCAGGAACTATCACATCCTAGAGTCTAAAGAACAAAGGCACCCTCGGGAGTTTTAGTTATGCTGGCAACAGTGTGATGTAACCATTGGCTACATTAGCAAAAGTATAATAAAGTATAATATCTAGAATAAGGGAGGTCATAACACTTATCCCTAATCAGACCATACCTGGTCTGTTCAGAGTTCAGTTATGAACCCACCATCTTAAAAGGGATAAAACCAAGTTAATTAGAGAAACTTTCAGGTGAGAATGGTCCTGAAGCCAATATGAGGCCAACACTGTGGGTCACACTCCAGCCATTCCTCACCTTCTTTCTTGCTAACTAAACCCTGATTCTGCCCTCCATGTGCAGGGGAGGAAGCTGGGCTCTTCCCCAGGCTCAGGAGGTAGATCTTGACTGGTAAATCCATTACCCTTGCAAGGGTTTGGTTTAGGATGAGCATGGAACATAATTTTAGCTCACTAGATGTGGAGGAAAATCTGCTCAGGGACTCCTAAGAAAGTCTTTCTAATCTTAAAAAGGAACCCCAGACACGGACATATCCTTTTCTTCTTTCTTCCCTTTGGGTGTTGCCTTGTGAGTTGGTGGAGCTGCCATAAATGAACTGAAGACAAGAACAAAAGCCACCTTGACTAAGGTGGCCGAAAGAAAGCTGAGGAGAATATCGGCTCCCATACTCCCACTGAGCTGCTGAACCCATCAACCCTGGAACTACCCAACTTCTTGACTCCTTGTCATTTAAGATGGTAATAATTCCTTTACTGTTTTAGCTACTTTGAATTAGGCATTCATTACTTTCAGTAAAAAGCATCTGAACTGATCTACTACGTTTATAAGGAACAAATGAAAGACTAAGGACTTTTGGCCTGAAAAAGAAAAGACACTGAAGGAGCAGGACCAAAGTTTTCATATATTTAAAGGCCTGTTCTTCAGAGGAGAGTGCCTTGTCTCTTGCTCAGAATTGCAGCTCCAGGAAACAAATCAACCCTCAATAAAAAGTAGGCATTCTAACTCTCAGAGCTATCGAAAGGTGTAATGAGTTGTTTGGGGAAGTAGTGAGTTTCCTGTCCCTATGGTCAGAAAACCATCAAAGAAAATGTTGTTGAGAAAACCATGTTTAATTAAAATATCTCATGTGTTATAAAGGAATCTTTTAGAGAGACTGACTATAGAATGGGTTTTTCAGAAAAAAATTAAAAAGATAAGATTAACACTTTCCTAGGGAGATGAAGAGAAAAGAAGAGGAAGAGGCAGCCATGAAAAACACATTTTCACTGTTACTGTGAATTATGGCATTTAAAAAACAGACTGCTGCGACCTAGGGTTAGGTGACAAGTACTTAGATACCAAAAGCACAACTGATAAGATTATTGCTCTGCAGAAATCACTGTTAAGAGGATAAGAAGGCACCAGATTGGGAGAAGACATTTGCAAGCCATGTAACTGATAAAAGACTTGTATCTATATAAAACATACATATTATACATAAATCTTAAAACTCAACAGTAAAAAAAAAAAAAAAGAATGAACTCAACAGTAAACAAACAGTCCAATTAATAAATGGGCAAAAGCCATGCACCAAAGAGGATATATAGATGACAAATAAGCACATAAAAATATGTTCAACATCTTCAGCATTTAGGAAATGCAAATTAAAGCCAAGATGAGATATCACACCTATTAGAACAGCTAAAATTAAAAATAGTGATAATACCAAATGGTGGTGAGGATTCAGAGAAAATGGATCTCTCACTCATTCTGGAAGGGCTGTAAAATGGTAAAGATAGTCTGGAAAATAGTTTGGCAGTTTCTTTAAAAACACAATTTTACTTCTGGGCAATTATTCCAGAGATATAAAAATATATGTTCATGCACAAACCTAGAAACAAATGTTCACAACAGCTTTATCTGCAATAGTAAAAGAAAACTGAAAACAGCCCCAATGCCCTTCACTGGGCAAATGGTTAAAGAAACTGCTATATCCATACCATGAAGTACCACTCAGAAATAAAAAGGAAGGAATTACTGATACATGCAACAACTTTATAGGTCTCAATGGAATTATGCTGGGTTTTACAGAAGCCAATCTCAAAAGTTTATATACTGTGCAATTTCATTTAAATAACATTAAATGAAAAATTATAGAGGTAGAAGACAGATTATTGGTTGCCAGGGGTTTGGAATGAGAGAGAAGAGGAGGGGTGGGTGTCACTACAAAAGAGCAACATGAGGGGTGGATCTTTGTGCTGATGGAACAAGGAGTTCTATACCTTGATTGTGATAGTGGTCACACAAATCTATACATGTGATAAATTTATATAGAACTATATACACACACAAACGAATGAGTGCATATAACACTGGAGAAGTCTGAAAAAGGGTTCTGGGTTATATCATTGTCAATTTCCTGGTTTTGATATACTACAATAAGATGTTACAGGGGGACCTGTCCATCCTATTTTTGTAACTTTCTATGAATATATCTTTCAAAATAAAAAGTAAACAATCCAAAAAACCAGAATGGCAGATACACAGATGGGTATATGTCAAACCTACGAAGGCAGAAAATTGTGAATAAAACAATTCATGTATTTTAACTGTCCTCTATAATTCTTTTTAGGACCTATAGGCCACTGTCAAAATTTCTTTATGTAAAAAAAAAATCATCTGTGAGAATAGTGGGCGCTTGTAGTCACATAGCCAGGCACTCCTCAGAGAGTGAATATTATAAATCCAGATTGTGTTACTATAATTAACTTCCACATGAAATTATTTACCTATTATAAATTACTTTAGCAGCCCCTCAAGCTACCCCTGAACAATTCCCTGTGAGAAGGTGCCACAGCTAATGCTATCATCAGGTTTTGGGGCAGGGGCCCTTCCCACTCAGCCAACTGAATCAGGGCAACTTAGCCAGCTCTGCCTTTGGCCTCCCTGGCTGTTCCACAGTTCCAGCCCCACTGGAAGCCATGGTGTACTCAGGAATCTCTTACCTGTTGAGGTCCCAGATTCTTAGGGGTGAGAAGTGCCCACAACAAGCTGTTCCTGTCACAAAAGAGCTGCCAAACAAAAGAAGAGCAGAGTCAGATCTGGCTTGCCAGAACTTGTGGCGGAAATAGCTACACAATTAAAAATGCCATTCTCATTCTCCAGGGGATTGTGGGGTTAAGCCTGAAGGAGAGAAGCAGCCAAGAGAAGTCATTAGAGGAGTTCCAGGAAGACAGCTGGGAGCAGGGTGACAACTGCAAGTCCCACAGCTGCCTCGACAGAGAACCTGTAGGTCTAAGGATAGCTGAGCTCGCTGCTCAGGTAGTGTGATCTCTGCTCACTATAAAAACAGATCTCTAGATGAGCAACTCTGAGGTAGGAGCTTGTTGGGCTCCATTGTATGAACCCTGAGATCACAGTGCTCATGGCACAGACAAGGTCTCCTGGGAATGGAGAACTAGAGGCTGGAAGACAAAACCCTGGTCTGATGTTGAGGTGACTAGGAGACAATACTGAAGGTTATAAGAGCTGAGAGGACCTGGTAATGTGGTATAAGCACAGGGCAAGGTAAAGGCACCAAACTGAGAAAAGAAAAAATATGAAAGGTGAGTAAATGCCATAGGTGGATGACACGCTGGTTCATGAGGGTGGAGTGAGTGGGGAAGGAGAAGCCAGGCAGCCAGGGCTAGGGGGAGCAGGACAGGAGTTATAGGTAAGAGAACAGTGATGATGTAAGAGTCAGGGGAGAAGGAGCACTCTGACCTTATTTCCCAGAGTAGCTCTTAAACCCCCCAGTTCAACACATATAATCTGCACAGTTTCATTTTTGAATGGAGGCACAAGCCCAGTTGAAGGACCAGTGCAATGAACTAGGTTAGCTAGGACTAGAACTTGAACCTAGGAGCCAGACAATGTCTTTGTTAAAGGATTTGGCGGGGGTAGGGAGGGGGAAGTCTTTAGGAATTCCGGATTTGAAAACCTAAATGGCAAGGAAGAGAGTTGAAAGGAGCTGGGTCATTCAGGAGCCCTAGGGCAGGGATGGGCCATGCCCCTACACGTCTGCTGTGGAGGGGAGGGGGCTGGACATACTAATGACACGTTAGCAGCCCATCCGCCTGGCCCAGCCCAGCACCTGTGGCTCTCTGATCCCAGGCAGTGGGGAGATGGATTTCCTTAGAAAGGCGGCTGAAGAAGCCATGGCTTTGGCTAGGGTGGGGAGTTTGGCCCGCCATTTGCTGATGGCGGTAATGTTAGGGCAGGTATTACCTGCCTATGTTTGCAAATGTTAGATTGCAAACCACTGATTTACAATCAAAATTGCAGGGCAGATGTCTCCTTTTCAGGAGACAGGCTAATAAAAAGGCCATGTGAACCACCCTAGGGTGTTCATGCCTCAAGCAAAGACTTCCTACAGGGACATGCCCCCATCATCCCAGCTCCCTCTCAACCAATAGTATTGCCAGCAGTTATAAAACTATAGTGTGATAGGGTGGGCCACAGTGGCTCAGTAGGCACAGTTCTCACCTGCCATGCCAGAAACCCAGGTTTGATTCCCGGTGCCTGCTTATGTAAAAAAAAAAAAAAAAGACACTACAGTGTGGTAATGCCAGCACAGCCACTCTCACCAGGCTGAGAAGCAGCCATTGGACACTGAAGTCCCAAACTACAAAGCCAGGAGGTGTTGCCCTGCCCCTCCTCCTCCCAACATTTTTCTCTTTAGGGTAATCCATTAATAACTGGTAAAGCCAATTGCCTTGGGTTGGAAACATAATAGCCACTTGGAAATCATTCCACCAGGCAGTTGGGCTCTCCAGACTCTGAAGGAGTGGGGGCTGGGTGAGGGACACAAGCACAGATATACAGCCACCTCTCAGGAAGGCCTGTGGCAGGCCCCTGACTGGTTACAAATGTAAATTAGCATTAAGGTAAATCAATAGAGAGGGAGATGGGAGGAACCTGGAACTTTAATCCCTGCCACCCTCAGAGCTCTGACCTCCCAGCAGGCTTGGGTGGGGAGAGGAGGGCTGCCAACATCTTCCCCAATGACCCCCGTCCTCTATTCCTGCCTACCCACCCTGGCCCTGTTCACCTGCCACCAAAAGGAGGAGTGCCCCTCACCTCCATCTCCTACAAATAACTTTTTAGTTGCCTGGGCATGACACTCATAAGTGTTTCTTTCTAAAAGCTGCCCTTTTCTCTTTGCCTGGCTGCTGTGAAGGAGGTAGAAGAGAGAGAGGGAAAATAGAGAGACTTCCTGGCACTTATGAAGATCTAAGAGCTTAATCAAACTTAATACTCAATAAAAAACCAACTGAGCAACAGTCAAACTGCCCTGGAGCCAGGTCCTGCTGAGGGACACACACTAGGACTAACAGCCATTCTTGGGGACTCCCAGGGAGCAGGCGGCTACAGACAGTCCTGCACATCTCTAACTACTTCCCTCCTACTTGTGACCATACCGACCCTCCAGCCCATCCCCAACTCCCTTGGACTCTAGGAAGCATGGGGCAAATGCCACAGGCCAAACACATTTAAAGTCAGAAGATTAACAAGGGTGTGACCAAGTGTAGTTTCTGCAGAGTGTGGGACAGATACATGGAACAGAGGAAGAGAAGGAATCCATTACTCTGGCACACCCAAAGGATGTTTCACACCCCACAAAGATTGCTGAGATAGAAATTATTAGCCCCATTGTACAGAAAGTGAAGGTAAAGTGACAGCTGCCAGGCTGCCATGAATTGACTCAGAATGTTGCAGCTTTGAGACTCACCAGTAAAGTGCTTTAAAAAGGGGCTGGTGGGTGGCATCTGTGTCTCAGAGGCAGCCTGGCTACTCTCACTTCCTAAGCATGTCAAAGGTTCACAATAAATAGCTGAGATCAACTAAATACAACATGTACCATACTTCTATGACTTCTCCATACCCTCTATGGCTCTTCCTAAAGACTGCTCCAACAATCTTCCTCTTTAAAAGGTCTTTTCTGTAACCTCAATTTAGGGTTTGGGTTATTGAAAAAAACAGCTTCCCTTAGCAGAGAAAGAAAATTCACAAGGTTTCTGCCTTCAGTCCTATTGTTCCCTCAGGGGAATCCCAGGGACAAGGGCAGCAAACCTGTCCTGATCAGGCAGAAAGGCAGGAGCTGGTGGCTCCCCAGCTGGATTGTTCGTCCATTCCCTGAGCCCTAACTGTATTTGGCTATCTTCCTCACAGAACAAATGGTAATTTGGGGGTTATCTTTCCCTCTTCCTTTGGAAATCATGAGCTGGCTGGTGGGTTCTGTGTACTCCCACGCCTAGCACGGTGTCTGGCCCAGAGGAGGCACTCAGTGCAAATCTGTGGAAACTAGTCTTGTGGGCTTTGAAGGCGCCCTTCCCAAATCATCACCAACTCACACCTGTACAAGACATGACAGACATCACTGGGGCAGTAAGAAATCTCTCATAACTACCACAATCAGATAAAAGATAAGAAGTCTCTACCGTACCTAAAAATCAATGTCAAAACACTCACTCGAACAAAAAATAAAGAAGCAAAAAAATCCCACACACTTGCATACCCACACACATGTACATGCTCTTTCCTTCTCTCCCCCCTCCCTCTCCCCCAATGTTTTAGTCTGCCAAAGCTCCCAGAATGCAACACAACAGGGTTTGGTTTTTAATAAAAGGGGATTTATTTAGTTAAAAACGTATAGTTCATCAGAGGAAAGGCAGCTAACTTTCAACTGAGGTTCTTTCTTACATGGGAAGGTATAGGGCAGTCTCTGCTGGCCTTCTCTCCAGGCCTCTGGGTTCCAATGGCTTTCCCTGGGGTGATTCCTTTCTGCATCTCCAAAGGCCTGGGCTGAGCTGCCAGTGCTGAGATGAGGCATGCTGAGCTGCTTGGCTGTGCTACGTTGAGCTCTCTCATTTAAGCATCCAGCCAACTAAGACAAACATCATTCATTGCAGCAAGCACGCCTCCTAGCCGACTGCAGATGTAATCAGCGACAGATGAGCTTTACATGCCATTGGCTCATGTCCACAACAATAGAACTAGGCACCCTCACCTGGCCAAGTTGACACCTGAACCTAACTACTACACCCAACTTCTCTCTGTCTCTCTCTCGGTTTGAGAGTCTAAAAGAAATTATTCTGACTCCATTAATTCTACTCTTCTGGGACAAGAAATCCCAAACAAAAGCTAACCTACAATTTCTCATGTTGTCCCAGGCCTTACCCAGATCCTCTTCTTATCTTACTGGTCCCCTTGCCCCAGCTCAAGCAAACCTGGCATCACAGAGACCATCACCAGGTGGAAGTAGATCTAACAGCCCACACATAACAGAAAGACCCCAGGGAAATTGAGGGTTCTGGTGCTCAAGCTGAAGAATAGAAATTAAAAAGATTAGAAAAGAGGAGAGGAAATTAAGGAGGAAAATTAGTTGGTTGTAGGCAGAATGGAAGGAAGGTGGATTATTGCTGCCTCTACCTTAGTTCAGACCTTCTTAATGACACCAGTAGTTTATCGAGCACTTACTTACCAAGTGCTGAGCAAGTGTTTCAGAAGCATTAACCCATTAATTCTCACAATCCTATGAAATAGGTACCACTTTCACTATTTCACAGATTAGGAAACTGAGGCACAGAGAGGTAATGTGACTTGCTCTAGCTCACAGAGGTAGCAACTAGTAGGACCTGAATATAAACTCAGTATTTTTTTTATTTAAAAAAATTTAAAAATTTTTATTGACAAATCTTCATACACACACACCATACATGGTGTACAATCAGTGACTCAAAATATCATCACATAGTTGTGTATTTATCACCGTGATCATTTTTAGAACATCTGCATCACTCTGGAAAAAGAAATTTAAAAACTCATACATACCATACCCCTTATTCCTCCTTCTCATTGATCACCAGTATTTCCATCTACCCAATTTATTTTACCCCTTATCCCCCGCTATGGTAGTTAGATTTAGTTGTCAACTTGGCCAGGTGAAGGCACCTAGTTCTCTTGCTGTGGACATGAGCCAATGGTACGTGAACCTCATCTGTTGTTCATTACATCTGCAGTCAGCTAGGAGGCGTGCCTGCTGCAATGAATGATGTTTGATTTAATCAGCTGGTGCTTAAATGAGAGAGTGCAACGTAGCACAGCCAAGCAGCTCAGCATATCCCATCTCAGCACTCGCAGCTCAGCACAGGCCTTTGGAGATGCAGAAAGGAATCACCCCAGGGAAAGCTGTTGGAACCCAGAGGCCAGGAGAGAAGGCCAGCAGAGATCACCCTGTGCCTTCCCACGTAAGAAAGAACCTCAGTTGAAAGTTAGCTGCCTTTCCTCTGAAGAACTAACGAAATAAATCTCCTTTTATTAAAAGCCAATCCATCTTTGGTGTGCTGCATTCCAGCAGCTAGCAAACTAGAACACCTGCTATTATTTATTTTTTATCCATATTTTTTTTACTCATTTGTCCATACCCTGGATAAAAGGAGCATCAGACACAAAGTTTTCACAATCATAGTCACATCATAAAAGTTATATCATTATACAATTATCTTCAAGAATCAAGGCTAGGGCGGGCCACGATGGCTCAGCAGGCAGGAATGTTTGCCTGAGATGCCAGAAGACCCGGGTTCGATTCCCAGTGCCTGCTCATGTAAAAAAAAAAAAAAGAATCAAGGCTATTGTAACACAGCTCAACAGTTTCACGTACTTCCCTCCAGCCACTCCAATACACCATAAACTAAAAAGGAATATCTATATATTGCAAAGAATAACCTCCAGGATAACCTCTCAACTTTGTCTGAAATCTCTCAGCCACTGAAACTTCATTTTGTCTCATTTCTCTTTCTCCTTTTGGTCAAGAAGGCTTTCTCAATCCTATGATGCCATGTCCTGGCTCATCCTGGGAGTTCTGTCCCATGTTGCCAGGGAGATTTAACCCCCTAGGAGTCATGTCCCATGTAGGAGGGAGGGTAGGGAGCTCACCTGCCGAGCTGGCTTAGAGGGAAAGGCCACATCTGAGAAACAAAGGTTCTCTAGCCTATCCTTTGCAGGAATAAATTTCATAGGGGTGAACTCCAAGATTGAGGGCTCAGCCTATTGATTTGGTTGTCCTCACTGCTTGCAAGAATATCAGAAATTCCCCAAATGGGGAAGTTGAATATTTCTTCCTTTCTCCCCAGTCCCCCAAGGGGATTTTGCAAATACCTCTTTATTCACCTGCCAAATTATTCTGGGATATATCAGGGCATCACCCTAACCTGAACAAACAAAATTTCATGCCCTATTCAAGATTCCACGTACTTATGGTGTTCAACTAAACTGACCATGCAAGTTAAATTAGGTAATGCACTACCCTACCCAAAATATAAATTCTGAACCAAATAAACATCTCTCTCTTTGGTCTCACATAGAAGCTGAAGTTTTAAAATATGGATGACATCATCCTTTACCCTGTATTCTACTCTACCTTAGTCCTATCTAGATCAGCTTCATGCATATCTCTACTCGAAGTCTGATCCCTTTTTCAACTTTTTAAACATGAACTCAGTCAGTCTTGATTGCAGAACTCAAGATCTTATACCACCCCTTGCCCCATTAGCTCTCACCTGGGCTGCATTTCAAGAGTTAGTCTTGTTTGCATGCCTAGCACCTAGTATAATGCTTGACACATATTAAAAAATCAAATGCTTGTTGAATGAATGAACAAATGAACAAATGATTCCTGGTAGAAGAAAGAAGAGGCTGAGTGGCTCTGAGGCGTGGCAGTAGCAGTGGCCTACTCAGCAGCTGCTGCCCCATAGCTGGCCTGGAGCTGCCCAGCTGGCTTGGGCCGGCCTCTGAGCCCAGGCTGACACACTTTGGCAAGGGAGGCCACCAGAGCTGTCACATCATTCACCAACATGCCCATCAAAATGTATTCAGTTCTCTTCAACCCGCATTGGCATTTTAATTACTGTTGGGTAAACTAATTTGTACAAATGAAGGCCGGGCTGCCTAATAGAATATGCAAGCTCCCTGACCTCTGACAGGCACTGACACAAGATACAAAGGCGACTGAGGAAGGCTTTTTATCTGAGCCTTATTATTCTCTATTACTCCAATTAGTCAGGCTCCAGT
Source organism: Myrmecophaga tridactyla (assembly GCA_004026745.1). Classification (NCBI taxonomy): domain Eukaryota; kingdom Metazoa; phylum Chordata; class Mammalia; order Pilosa; family Myrmecophagidae; genus Myrmecophaga; species Myrmecophaga tridactyla. Next base: position 4,731 of record PVIY010051890.1, on the reverse strand, counting down.
GCTCCTAATTGGAGGAAAAATTGCAATTAAATCAATTTTTAATGGGCTGCAAGTGGGCTTCCGAACTGCCCTGCCTGTGAAACACTGATATTATAGCAGCAAAGGTCACAGTCCTCATCAGCACCTGGGGGTCTCCCGATTTCCCTTGATCCCCTCCCTAAATACTTCAAGGAAACTCCTTCCCCTCCATGGGCTCAGCCAGCAAGGGTGAGAAGGAGGGAGTCATTAGAACATGTCAGGTCTCATTGCTGATGCCGCCATCTGCTAACCTCCACCACTGACATCATTACAGCAGGGAAGTCCCGCAGCGTGAATACAGTGCGAAGGTCATACAAACTCTCTCGGCAAGGGGAAGTGGGCAAGCCAGGAGCAGTGGCTGCAGTGACAGCAATGGGAGGGAGAAACCAGAAAAATGGGAATAGGAGGTTAACAAAGTCAGGAAGGGAAAAGACAGAGTCTGGGAGCAGGTAAAAGTGTGAGGCATTCAATTTCCAAGATCCAGCGAACAGGGCGCCCCAGGACACCAAAGAGGAAGAGAAATAGATGTGTTTGGGAAGGGAAAAAATGAGACAAAGAAATCTTGTTCTCTCTCCAGCAAACAGCCCACCTTGCAGCTGGGGAAACATCCACCTGAATGCTGTACACAGAGCTAGAAGGCTGAGCATCACAGGCAAGTGAAGACGCCCAGAACTAAAGCTGAGGTGCCAGGGGTGGGAAGGTGAATACAATTTTGCTCACAAAACCAAAGGAAGATGAGACTAAATGGCTATCAAAGCTTGAACGAATAAAGTTTGAGACAAATTTTTTAAAGGTTCCATTTCACACAGCAACTGGCATACTGTTACCTCAAAGAGATGATGTAGACTGAAAATATAAATTCAAGGAAAGTTTAGCCAACTTCATGGATAACTGAACCACAAGGGAAAATAAGGGAAAGGAGGATATGAAATACCTTTAAGGGGGGGCAAGACTAAAAATATGTTAAATAAGTGATGGTCCATCTACCCAATGGAATATTACAGTCAGTTAAAATGATGTTCCCAAAAGAATACAGGCAAGATGTTCATAATTTACTGTTATAAGGGGAAAAATAGGGCATAAATAGCATTATTACAACTATTAAAAACAGCTTATGTACAGAAAAGGAAAGATTGGAAGGGAATATACTAAAATGCTAAAACTGATTGTGTTTGGGATGGAGAATGACTAGCAATTCTTTCTTCTTTTAAATGTTCTATATCCTGGTAATCTATATTCTATATTTTATGTCCATGAGTTTATATACTATAATTAATTCATACCAATGAGATAAAAAAAATTTGTCCTTTCGTATCTGACTTATTTCACTTAATATCATAATGTCCTCAAGGTTCGTCTATGTTGTCTCATGCTTCAGGACTTCCTTCCTTCTTACTGCTGGTATATATACATCATATGTATATACCACATTTTGTTTATCCATTCATCTTTTGACAGGTACTTGGGTTATTTCCATCATTTGGCAACTGTGAATAATGTCACTATGAATATCAGTATGCAAAGATCTGCTCACATCCCTGCTTTCAGTTCTTCTGGGTATATACCTAGTAATGGGATTGCCAGATCATATGGCAGTTCTATACTTAGCTTCTTGAGGAACCGCCAAACTGTCTTCCACAGTGGCTGCACCATTTTACATCCCCACCAGCAATTAATGAGTGTTTCTATTTCTCCACATCCTCTCCAATTTTCTGTTGTTTTTTTTTCAATAGTAGCCATTCTAATAGGTGTGAAATAATATTCATGGCTTTGATTTTCATTTTCCTAATAGCTAGTGAAGATGAGCGTCTTTTCATGTGCTTTTTAGCCAATTGTATATCCTTTTTGGAGAAATGTCTATTCATGGTTTTTTTGTCCATTTTTTAACTGGGTTGTCTTTTCACTGTTGAGTTGTAGGATTTCTTTATATATTCTGGATATTAAACCCTTTTCGGATATGTGGTTTCCAAAACTTTTCTCTCACTAAGTAGGTTGTCTTTTCATTTTCATGGCAAAGTCCTTTGATGCACAAAAGTTTTTAACTTTGAGGAGGTCTCATTTATATATTCATTCTTTTTGCTTGTGCTGGTTGTAAAGTCTAAGAAACCACTGCCTACCACCAAGATCTTGAAGATGTTTCCTCACATTCTCTTCTAGGAGTTTTATAGTCCTGGTTCTTCTATTTAGGTATTTGATCCGTCTTGAATTAATTTTTCTATATAGTGTGAGATAGGGGTCCTCTTTCATTCTTTTGGATATGGATATCCAGCTCTCCCAGCACCATTTGTTGAAGAGATTATCATTCCCAGTTGAACTGACTTGGCAGCCTTGCCAAAAATCAGTTGATCAGAGATGTGAGGGTCTGTTTCTGTTCTCTCAATTCAATTCCATTGGTCAATATATCTATTCTTATGCGAAACCATGCTGTTTTGACCATGGTGGCTTTGTAATATGCTTTAAAGCTGAGAACAGTAAGTCCTCCAACCTTGCTCTCTTTCAAGATGTTTTTGGCTATTCAGGGTCCCTTACCTTAATTTGATAATTGACCATTTCAGCAAAGTAGGCTGTTAGAATTTTGATTGGTCTTGCATTGAATCTGTAAATTAATTTGGTAGACTGGACATCTTAGTGACATTTAGCCTTTCAATCCATGAACATGGAATGTCCATTTATTTAGGCCTTCTTTGAATTATTTTAGCAATATTTTGTATTTTTGAATACAGGTCCTTTACATCCTTGATTAAATTTATCTCTAAATATTCAATTCTTTTAGTTGTTCTTGTGAATGGAATTTTTTTCTAGATTTCCTCCATGGATTGCTCATTAGTAGTGTATAGAAACACTACTGACTTTTGTGTGTTGATCTTGTATCTCACCACTTTTTGCTGAACTCATTCATTAGCCCTAGTAGCTTTATTGTAGATTTTTCAGGACTTTCTAAATATAGGATCATGTCGTCTGCAAACAATGGAAGTTTTATTTCTTCCTTTCTGATTTGGATGCCTTTTATTTCTTTTTCCTGCCTAACTGCTCTAGCTAGAACTTTGAGCACAATGTTGAATAACAGTGGTAATAGTGGGCATCCTTATCCTGTTCCAGATCTCAGAAGGAAAGCTTTCAGTCCTTTTCCATTAAGTACAACATTAGCTGGTGGGTTTTTCATATATGCCCTTTATCATGTTGAGGAAGTTTCATCTATTTCTATTTTTCCAAGGATGGTGGATTTTGTCAAATGTCTTTTCTGCATCAATCAAGATGAACATGTGATTTTTCCCTTTTAATTTAATGTACTGCATCACTTTAACTGATTTTCTTGTGTTGAATCACCCTTGCATAAAACGCATTTAATCATGGTATATAATTCTTTTAATGTGCTGTTGTATTCAATTTTGTTAAGGATTTTTACATCTAAATACATTAGAGAGATTGGCCTGTAATTTTCTTTTCTTGCAAATTTTCTTTATCTGGTTTTAGTATTAGGATGATGTTGGCTTCATAGAAGAATTAGGTAGTGTTCCCTCCTCTTCAATCTTTTGGGAGAGTTTGAACAGGATTGGTCTTAATTCTTCTTGGAATGATCAGCAGAATTTACCTGTGACGCCATCTGGGCCTGGGCTTTTCTCTGTTTGGAGGGGTCTGATGACTGATTCAATCTCTTGTAATTTGTCTGTTGAATTCTATTATTTCTTCTCGAGTCAGTGTACACTCTTTGTGTGTTTCTTGGAATTTGTCCATTTCATCTAAGTTGTCTAATTTTTTTTTCTTTTTTTTTTTGGGTGGGGGGGCATGGGCAGGCTCCAGGAATCAAACACGTCTCTCTGGTATGGCAGGTGTAAGTTATCTAATTTTTTGGCAAACTATTGTTTATAGTTTTTTTTTTTTTATGATCCTTTTTATTTCTGTGCAGTCAATAGCAATGTCCCTCTTCTCATTTCTTATTTTATTTATTTACATATTCTTTTTTTCTTTCAGTCTAGCTAAAGTCTTGTCAATTTTATTGATCTTCTCAAGGAACCATCTTTGGTTTGTTAATTCTCAATTTCATTTATTTCTGCTCTAATCTTTGTTATTTTTTCCTTTATGCTATCCTTGGGATTAGTTTGTTATTCTTATTCTAGTTCATCTAGGTGTGCAGTTAGGTCTTTGATTTTTTAGTTCTTTCTTCTTTTTTAATGTAGGTGTTTTGGGCTACACATTTCCCTCTCAGCACTGCCCCCACAGCATCTGATAAGTTTTGATATGTTGTGTTCCTGTTTTAATTCATCTTGAGATATTTACTGATATCCCTTGCAATTTTTCTTTGACCCACTAACTGTGTAAGAGTGTGTTTTTTTTTATAAACTTTTTTATTAATTAAAAAATTTAACAAAAGAACATTAAGATATCATTCCATTCTACATATACAATCAGTAATTCTTAATATTATCACATAGTTGCATATTCATCATTTCTTAGAACATTTGCATCGATTTAGAAAAAGAAATAAAAAGACAGCAGAAAAAGAAATAAAACGGTAATAGAGAAAAAAAGATTATACATACCATACCCCTTACCCCTTGTTTTCATTTATCACTAGCATTTCAAACTAAATTTATTTTAACATTTGTTCCCCCTATTATTTATTTTTATTCCATATGTTCTACTCTTTTGTTGATATAGTAGCTGAAAGGAGCATCAGACACAAGGTTTTCACATTCACAGAGTCTCATTGTG
>PVIY010051889.1:0-15460 GCA_004026745.1 Myrmecophaga tridactyla | reverse complement strand
CTCTTCATCAGATTGTGAATTCTGATGATATAGGTACTTATTTTACATATTTCTGCGTACTCATTACCTTCCAGGGGGCGTGGCACAGTATCCAATAATTATTCAATGAAATAACGTGTGTATAATATTGTAATAAGCATATGACCAATACACAATTGAAAGAGTAAAAAAATCTGAGCACTCCTCATAAAGTGTCTCCACTGGTATCAGTGATGTCTAACAGCAGTTGGACACTAGAGTGTTGACCAGCAGAAATCTAATTTGGATTGAGAATGGGTTTGAGCGGCTGTAGTATGTTAGATAGGGAAATTGGAAATAGAGTGATAAAATCCCAGTTGTAGAAGTAATTGGAATCCTCAACAGTTCTTTAAGAAAGGGAATGGATACAAGGAAGTAAAATAAAATTCAGTTGTCAGGACAGAAACCCCAAGTCAATTAGCAACAAGGGTGATAATGCTGATTCATCAGTCCTTAGGAATAATTCAAACTGAGTTTGTTACCAGGAAGAGTATGAAATGGCAGAAAACATAGTTGCAGCTTTAGAAGAGTTTTAATATACCCCTAAAATGTAAGGTCCACCAAGTTTGAAAGATAGTCCATATCTCATATACATAATTAGTGACAAATAGAACTGAACTTATGTCCAAAAGAATCCCTGCAAGAGAAATTATTCTATTAATTTTGATATACTAAGAACATATGCATAAAAATATTTATGTATTTTAAAACTTCTAAAATAATTTTTACTTTGAAATAATTTCAGACTTCAAAAAATGTCCAGGGCAGTGCAATGGTGACTCAGTGGCAGTGTTCTCACCTGCCATGCCAGAGACCTGGGTTCGACTCCCGATGCCTGCCCATGCAAAAAAAAAAGTTCTGAAAGTAACACGAATAGCTTTTATTTTTCCCTGAGACATTTGAGAGTAGGTTGCTGACATGATGGCCCATTGCCACCAAATACTTTAACATGAAATTCTACAAACAAGGACATTATCTTACATAATCACAAACTAACCAAGAAAATCAGAAAGTTGATTGTGATACACTACTTCTAATCTGTAGAACACATGGTAAGCATTGCTATTTTAGTTTCAATAATGTTCTTTATAGAAATATGAGTGTGGTAGTTTAAAACTGTATGTACCGCCCCCCAAAAAAACCTGTATGTACCCCAGGAAAACATGTCCTTAAATAAATCCTTTCCTGTGAATGTGAACCCATTCTAAGACCTTTTTTTTTTTTTGTATGCTGTATGGCAGGGTCACATTTCATTCTTTTTCCATGTGAGTTGAATTTTTGTTTGTTTGTTTGTTGTTTGTTTGTTTTGCTTGTTTGTTTTCAGGGAAGTGCATGGACTGGAAATTGAACCCAGGTCTCCCTCATGGCAAATGAAAATTCTACCATTGAACTGCTCTTGCACCCTGTCCATGCTAAGACATTTTGCTGAGGTTACTTCAGTTAAGGTGTGGCCCAGGACAGGTCTTAATCCTATTAGTGCTGTCTTTATAAGAGAATGAAATTCAGACAAAGAGACAAAGAGAAAGAAAGCCATAGAAGCAAGAAGCTGAAATCCACAAAACCAGAAAGCAATGGGAGGAGACCAGCAGATGCCTTGCCATATGACACAGAAACCAAGGATTGCTGGCAGTGGTCTTTAGGAAAAAAGCATGACCTTCATGATGCTTTGATTTGAATATATGTCTGGCTTCTAAATCTTGAACACATAGCTTCCCATTGTTTAAGCAACCCATTTCATGATATTTGCTTAGATCAGCCTAAGAAATTAAAACAATGAGCTAATCTCAAATCATGTGTTGCATTTCTTTGTCTTTTTTATTATTCTTCAATATGGAACAGTTCTTCAGTCCCTCATTGGCTTTCATGATACCAGGACATTTGAAAACAACATGAGTTATTTTTCTCAGTTTGGGTTTGTCTGACATGTTTCCATTATTAGATTTATGTCCCATTTAAAATGTTATTCATTTGATTAAATCATTGCCTTCCATCTTCATCTTTTGTGCAACTACTATTTTTTCTTTATAATGGGTACTTTGATGAAAAGCCAACCTTAAAAATACCTAAATATATTGTTCCTCAAGTATTTCCACTTAATAGTTTTAAAATTTTTAATTTTTATTAATTGACTTAATTATTTGATGGTTGTCAAATGGTAATTTTCTAATTCTGTCATTCCTTCTACAGTTATTTTTGTCTTTTAAATGTAAGAGATACCTTTGTGTTATTTTCATTCATTCACTTATGTGGAACTCATGTATTACCATTTTATTCAACAGGTTTTTTGATGTATAAATTGTTCTAGGTTTTGTTTAGCAGAAGCCTCTTTAAGCTGGATTCTTTGCCTTTTTTGACAGGTTCCAAACTTTTTTTTAATCTGTTTTTCTTCCAAGAAGCCCTGTTTCTTCCTTGGAAGAACATATTCAGAACCCAAATTCAGTACTAAGTGCTCACCATTATTGGCCATCACTGGAGTATATGTATATACACACACACATACTTTTACATATATATACATTTACACATTTATATACATTTATTTGTCTCAACATATTTTTATATTAAAAACCAAGAGCTCATACCAAGGCCTTCATTTCCAATGCTACACCTCAGGGTTTAGCCTAGCTGTCTCCTTCTTCCTATTTCTCTCCTCTAACAAGGAAAAAGCTGGGTCCCATTATTCTCAATAAAATTACTTATTAGGAGTGGCCATGGTGTCTCAGCAGGCAGAGTTCTCACCTACCATGCTGGAGACCTGGGTTCAATTCCTGGGGCCTGTCTATGCAAGAAAAAAAAATTACTTATTAGATCAGTTCTTTTAGTATGTAACAAATCTCTAATTGTCATCGCTGTACCCTCCACTCCTACTGATACCTCCACTTCTTGCTTGGACTCTGATACCTAATCCTGGTTCATGCCCACGCCTTACTCTTCCACATTCCCTGCATGAATGCCTGTGTGTTCTCAGCCCGCACCCCCACTATATTTATGACTGAATTTCTAGGAGGAAATGAAGGAAGGGACAGAAGTCCTTTAAAAATGCAATTGTGTCTCACTTATTCAACCTGGCCTACTCTAAATGAATTTTTAAATGATAATATTTAAGCACACATTGTAATTCTTTCCTATCTCAAAGAATCCATTACCTAGACAAAACATAGACGGTCTTGGAAATGTTGGTTCAGTCAGTGAGTTATTCATTTCTTTATCTTACCTTCTGACATGAGCAATGCTTTTCCTTAAATTGTATTATTTCCATTGACTAAAATATCACCTTCCACTTGTACTTCCATGTGAAAACAAGACAAACCATGTCACACAGTGTTCCCTTTCTGATTACCCTTGGTAAGAACTGCTATCCTATCTTGTCTATCAAAAACTTATCCGTGACTCTCTGCTGGTTCTCTCCAAGTTGTCACATTTAATTTGCTGCCAATCTGCTCTTTCCCATCTTTTTGGGGGTTTCCAACTAGGAGCACATTACAGACTGGGATTGCCATTCTTCAATTCTGATGACAAATTGCTTAAGAGAGATTATTTCCTCAAAGATCTAGCTAATACAAGAATAGTAAACTCTGTTACCAAAACTGTGAAAAGTGCTCTGTCCTTAAATTTTGGAATCCTGTCCATCATATTAGAATTTCAGTAAGAACCATTAAAGCTCCACACTGAAATACTCACCCATGTACACAACCTTACATTCAAACATACATATTCCCTTACAGAGCAGCTCTTGCACCTCCTTTATTTTGCTAACTCATGAAATCCACATTTCATTTGAACCCGTTAGAATTCAAACTTTATATAAATTGACTGCTGGAACTTTCCCATGACATAAAGGTTTCCAATTAAATATATCATCATTTTTCATCATTCTTAGAATTCAACTTTCAACATTTTGACACTACTGAAAGCTAACAGCTCGGAATATCAGTACATACCATGCATTATCAAAGGGATGATATTGCCCCAAAGAGAACAAAAAGTTAGTTTTTGGACTATGACAATTACTAATTTTATGCATAGAAATGCAAATATATGTGTATATATATATGAATTTCATTATATTCAAATTTCATGGGGAGGAGGTGGCTAGGAAAACACAGAGTGAAAAGCTCTTAAGCAGGACAATACTGAAGTAAAGGCTGTGACACTGCTATGTGCTATCACTTTGAGAAGTCCCTGTCATCCTCAATTAAAGGAAATACCGCTATGGTTGGAATTTCACATATGCCCTTTGGTCTCCTTGCTCTTAAATCACTGGAGGTGACTGGACGTGTGTCTGAGAGACTTTTAATCATTTCCCCATTATAGGAGTAACCTTTAAGTGTTATTGCTGTCAAAGATACATCCCCCTCTGGGTAATCCTATTGCATAGCAACACCTAAAGAAGTGGTTGCACATAAAAGCTTATAATTCCCTATAACTAGAAAAACTGAAAAATTAGTTTGTTCATGTGTTTATATGCTAATGCACAGGAGCTTGATGGGAGAAACTAGCTAACCATTACAATTGAATGTGAAATCTCAAAGTCCCCTCAAAACTATGGCATTGTTAGTAAAATTCAAGAGCATATCAGGTAATGATCATTATTAATGCTCTAATATTCACATGGTCTTTCCTTATAAAAAGCCTATGATGATCTGATGATCCAGGCACTAAGCCAGGTCCTGAGGATAAAACCTTAAATAGTATGCAGTTGTGGCTCTCAGGAAGCCATCAAATGGAGGATACCATCAAAGAAGAAACAGTTTTATCAGCTCAGTTACATAAACTGATATCCATATCCATGCGTTATAGAGAAGAGGTAAACATTCTAGCTGTATTTGTCATTAATGTAATCAATTCACATTATGTTATCTTGTTACAATGTTCTATTTACTTTATTATGGAAAATGTAATTGAATTTATAAAGCAAGTAAGGAAAATGGAAGTTATATGATACTTTGTTAAAAATATCTTTGGTCAAAAAATATCTGTTGTCACATATTTAAAAATACTTGTGGTAAAAGAATCAGAGGACATCACATCTGGAAAAGATACTGTTTTTTTATTTTTAAAAGTTCTTTAAAAATGTGTCTTTCTAGCACTACAAAGAGCTATTTGTTTAAAGCATCCATCGCATGGGCATATAGTAATAGAGCAAGATAAAGGGGAGGGGAGGGCAGTTTTCTGTGCTAATTTTGAAAAAATAAAGTTGTATACTGTACCAAGATTAAATGTATATGAAATATTAGTAATCTAATAAACTCTAGACCTAAAATCAAAACTGAGCTGAAAAATAAGCATGTTTTGTCATTTTTTCAGAGTTTAGGAGATTATTATAGACATAAGGCTCACAGATGCAAAATGTAGTGAACTTGTGGAGACAGACAAAATTCTCTAAATACAGAGTGCAAATATATAGAAAGTGAGAGTCCGAAAAGACTTTACATGTATAGTTCCTTAAGATAATATGATTTAGATTATTAATCTAGGAATGCCTAGAGTGCATAATGATAGTGACTAAATGTACAAATTTTAAAAATGTTTTTACATGAGGAAGAACAAAGGAAGGTCATTACTGCAGGGTGCTGAAAATAGATGGTAATTAATATTTTAAAATTTCAACTTATGTGTGAGACTAAAGCAAAAAATGTTTATTTGGTACAAAATTTTTATTTTGACTAGTGCATTTCCTAATATAACTTATGTAGATAGCTTGGTTGAACACTATAAGTACATGGAACCTTAAGTAGGACATGAGATTTTGTTGGTTTGTCCACCGTGATGCCATGATGAATCCCAGAGTGATTTGATCAGTGAGTGGAAGTGTCTCAGAACATTTGATCAGTGAGTGGAAATGTCTCAGAAATGAGACAAAGTGTCAACGGCTGAGAGATTCCAAACAGAGTCAAGAGGTTATCCTGGAGGTTATTCTTACGCATTAAGTAGATATCACCTTGTTATTCAAGATGTAGTGGAGACACTGGAGGGAACTGCCTGAAAATGTAGAGCTGTGTTCCAGTAGCCATGTTTCTTGATGATGATTGTATAGTGATATAGCTTTAACAATGTGACTGTGTGATTGTGAAAACCTTGTGTCTGATGCTCCTTTTATCTACCTTGTCAATAGACGAGTAGAACATATGGGATAAAAATAAATAATGGGGGGGGGAAGATAATATGATTTAGAAGACAGTGTTGTCACTTCTAGACTTATTGTTTGGGGACATGATAGAAGATAAAGGAATTCTAGCATGCACAACAAATTATTTTTATCTCTATTATTTCTCCTTTGAGGATCTGTGGTTGCTAAAAAAGTTTGCTTTTTGTTTGGGTAATTTAAAATTATATAACATTATGAGTAAGAAAATTTTAATGTATATATCTTTTTAATGCGAATAGAGAATAACATAACACAGAACAGTAACGCTCTGACATTGGAAGTTAAATGACATCTGAGAAAGCACTATTTTAAGCAATTCAAGCATATGTGGCTGGAATCTGATTTTAGCAAGTACTCAAAACAATTTAATGCTTATAGAAATAAAATAAGTTAGTGTATTCTTTAAAATTAAAGTTAGGTCTTAACATTTCATTGAAACATCTATCCCATGAAAATCACCATGTTTTGGGTTATTAATTGCACTTTATATATTAATGAGCTCACATAACAGCTTTTAAAGTCTCCATAATACTGTATGTTACTTAAAAATCTTGATTGAACAAGTTGGAACACGAATAACTTAATAATAATTAAGTTATTGACTCAAACAGGCAAAAGTGAAGAGTTATAATCACAAAAACTTAACAATTTCCTTATATTTGATTGATTATATATATATAAATACATATCTGCATGTGAGTATGCATGTGTGTGTGTGACAGAGTGAGAGAGAAAAAGAGAGAGAAAGAGAGAGTTTTGTGCCATTCCAGCATATGTAAGCAGAATACTGACTTCTGAAATTGTTAATTATGACAGGAATGAGCTTGTGCTTCTGTGCAAATTTTAGAACGATGGGCCCTTTTTGATGGAGCTCTTCGAATGGTATCAGAGTTCATTTCCTGAGTCCTGTATGCAAGGATTTGGGGGACACTGAACAAAAAAGTAGGTTAAATGAGTACTTAAATCAAAATTCAATTTGCTTGACTCTTAAGTAGATCTAGTGTCATTACAAATAATCTTAGGCATTGGTTATAGAACTCCAGCAAATATGATGAACTGAGATAATATTGAAGAACCCACCCTTCAATAAGGTTATAAACCTTAAACTATGTTTATAGTTTAAACATATAGAAATACTAAAGTATAATTAAAAATAGACTTCATTTTTTAAAATAACAGTTTGAGTTTGATACTAAGAGAGCAAATAGCCTTTTGTTAGAATTGAAGAGGGGATAATTTCTAATCATCTTACAGTGTTATTATGTCTTTAGGTTGCAGGTGTTTGATGACCTAGAGCCTAATTATTTGTATAAAAAATTGTTGACAATTGGGTATTTTAAAAAGCCTTCATCTACCAACCCAAGGACAAAGCAAGAACATTTGCTATCTTTTATGTTTTTAAGTGAAAACTATCATCTTTGAAAAACAGAAATCTCAGGTTAAATGAGTACTTAAATCAAAGTACTACTTGCTGTAGGGTCCAAATTCACACTACTGAAGTAGTGAGGGTACACCCATTGAGAAATTAGTATAAACACAGCTTCAAATACATAGTGTCCTGATATGGTGAGTGTTAAATTGCCCTATAGAGTTCATTGGACAGGCCAGAACACAAAGGGCCCCCAGTGGGAAACAATGCCTGCTGAGGAAAAACCCAGATTCAAAGACTTATAATGAGGCAAAGAAAAGAACTGTCACAGCCACAGAAGAATGAAAAAACATGGGTAACTTGAACCTAAAAAGCTAGATATTAGAAAAGAGACTGGTAGGGATTTCAAAATAAAGTAGGTAATCATACTCAGAGAAAGGAAAAATGCAGGTGATTTGAGAAAGAACAAAATAAGAATTATAGAAATGAAAACTGTAGTCATTGACATTAACAATCAAATCAAATCAAACCTCAATGTATGATCTGACTTGTTGACTAGTTCAGTTGTGTAAAGATTTATTGAACAGTAAAAACAATTTAAACCCACAGAGATAAAGCAATGATTAATACAATATATAATTTAGTCATGAAAGAAAAGGAGAAGGTGTTAATAAAAGAAAATAAAAAGGATGGGGCAATATATTTGATAAGGGTTTAAAAGCCAGAATATACTTTTGGCTTTTACAATTCCACAATAAAGAGACAACCCATTTAACAAGCAGGCAAAATACTTGCATAAACATTTCTCCAAAGTGGCTATATCGATGACCAAAAAACACAGAAAAGATATACAATATCTTTGGTGATTTGAAGCTGTATGTACCCCATAAAAACATGTTCTTATATTTAATCCATTCCTATGAGTGTGAACTCATTTTAAATTGGACTTTCTGTTGAGGATTCTTCAGTTAAAGTGTGACCCACCTCAATCAGGATGGGTCTTAATCCTATTACTAGAGTCCTTATAAACAGAATAAAATTCTGAAACAGTGAGTTTTAAAAACAGTTTCACTGAAAACAGTGAAAATCTGCAGGAAGCAAGAAGCTGAATAGAACCCAGAAGAAAAGGAAGAGACCAGGAGATGCTGCCATATACCTTGCGATGTGACAGGGGAACCACAGATAACCAGCAGCTAGCCCCAGAATGCCACAGACTTAGGGGGAAAAGCATCATCTTCATGACCCCTTGATTTGGACACTCTCCTGGCCTTAAAACCATGAGCAAAAAAATTCCCAATGTTTAAGTTGAACCATTTCAAGGTATTTGCTTGAGCATCCAAAGTAATTGTAACATCACTCGTTTTTAGGGAAATTCAAATCAAAACCACAATGAGATGCCATTTCACACTCAATAGAATGGATACTATTTTTTTAAAAAAAGGAAAATTACAAATGTTGGATAAGATGTGGAGAAATAGGAACACTCATTAGTTGTTAGAGGGCATATAAAATGGCACAGTCACTGTGGAAGACAGCTTTGCAATTCCTGAGAAAATTAAGTATAGAATTAGCATATGAACTGGCAATTACATTTCTAGGTGTATATCCAAAGGCATTGAAAGCAAAGACTCAACCAGATATTTGCACATCAATATTCATAGCAGTTATTCACAATTGCCAAAAGATGGAGGCAACCTAAATATCCATCAACCAATGAATGGCTAAACAAAATGTGATATATACATACAACGGAGTATTATTCAACCATAAAAAGAAATGAAGTTCTGATACATGCAACAACATGTTTGAACCATGAAGACATCATGTGGAGTGAAATAAGCCAAGCACAGAAGGGTAAATATGTATCACCTCACTCATATGAAATAACCAGACTAAGAAACTCATAGAGTTAGAATCTAGAATATAGGTTAGTAGAGACAGGGTAGGAATAGGAAATGGAGAGTTAATGTTTAATTGAACAGAGTTTCTATTTGGGTTGGTCATAAGTTTGGTAATGAATGGTGAAGATGGTAGCACAACATCGTTAGCATAAATAACATCCCTGAATTATAAATGTGAATGTGGTTAAAGAAAGAAATTGTAGGTAGCATAAACGTCAATAGAATAAAAATAAAAATAAAACACAGTTGATTGTACAACACAAACTGTGACCCCTATTGTAAATGATGGACTCTAATAGTACAATTCTAAAAATATTCTTTTGTGAATTGTAACAAATGATTCACACTAATGCAAGGTGTTAATAATAGGATAGTATATGGGAACTTTATTTTACGCATAATTTTTCTGTTTCAACTTCTCTAATAAAAAATACTATTAAAAAATAAGATGGGAAAAAAAAACTATTTCCAGAGTTCAGGCTTTTGAACTTTAGCTAATTTTTATAGAATGGGAGTGATGATTTCTTAGAGAAAATAGCAAAAATATTCTCTTAAGGAAATTCAAATTGAATTCAAGGAACAATAACATACCTTCTGCCTACAGCAAATATTTTAATTGAAATTGCTTTTCTATAAAATGTTGTTAAAATAGTCATATTTATCATTTATGAAGGTCTTAGTATATTTCAGGCACTTTACCACGTGCTTTACACTTATTTGTCTCCTCCAAACCTGGTAGCAACCAAACGAGATATATACTATTTTTCGTCTCCCTTTACTCCTATGGGAAGCAATTTGCAAAAGTTCAGATAAGAAATGGGTGAAATCTGTATTCCAATTGGTTATTTGGCTCCAACCTCAGTTCTTAAGAATTGCTTAATGTGGCATATTTTTTTAAAAAAGATATTACAGGTCTGAATAGTCTTAAGGAACAAAGATTCTGTAGTAAGTACTAAGAAAATTGCCTGGACAGAATTTCTATTTTTTACAAAAATATCCAGGGAAGATAGCAGAGTAGTGAGTTGCAGGGCATGCTTCTCCTAGAAAAGAAGTTAGTGGGCAGGCAAAAATGCCTGAAAAAAGGGTTCTGGGGCTCCAGATGCCATGGGGGCACTGTGCAGTATCCAGAAAAGAGCAGATAGGGAGACTGAGAATGGCAGGATGGCAAAAAAAACCTGAATGAATTGTGCCATGGGAGTGGTTGGCATGCAGCTCCACCCTTGCTGCAAGTAGGTTCAGGGTCATCTGTGGCTGGCTGCTGAAGATGGAGAGGGATGTGGAGCACTTCCTCCCTAGGAACAGATAGAGGTACAGCTGAGTGCCAAGTGTGGCACTGATTAGCAAGTTTGGAATGTTGGGTCCCAGCTCTGAATCACCATTCTAGTCTGCAAGTTCAGGATTCCCTATGGATACTGTTTCACCCACGGTGGGAGGGGAGCTTGTGGAAGATGGAAAAACACACTCCCTTTTCAGGGTTGAGGGGCACAGTTTTCTGCAGTGCGCTACCTGCTGGGCAGACTGGGAAAGTGCAGCTTCAGGGAACCAGCAAGAAAGACTTAAAAAAATATATATTAGTACATTTTTGTTCTGTTATTTTTGGGGGGTCAGGGGTAGTGCGTTGGTTTGGATCTATTGTGTACCTCAAAAAAGTCATGTCCTTTAATCCTTATTCAATATTGCTGGGTGGGAGCTTTTTGATTGTTTCCATGAAGATGTGACCCACCAAATCGTGGGTGGTAACTTTTGATTAGATGGGTTCCATGGAGATGTGTCCCCACCCTTTCAAAGTGGGGTTGCTTACTGGAGCTCTTTAAGAGGGAAACATTTTGGAAAAAGCTTTAGAGCCCACACAACCAGAGACCTTTGGAGATGAAGAAGTATAATACCCCAGGCCTGCAACATGAAACAAAAAGCCAGAAGAGAAAGCTAGCAGACTCATCCATATGCCCTTCCAGATGAGAAAGAAATCCTGAACTTCATCAGTCTTCTTGAACCAAGGTATCTTTCCCTGGATGCCTTAACTTGGACATTTTCACAGCCCTAGAACCGTAAACTTATAACTTCTTAATTTTCCTTTTTAAAAGCCATTCTGTTTCTGGTATATCACATTCTGGCAGCTTTCAAACTAGAACTGATAGTTTAGTGCATTTTTAAAACGCAATTTTCTTGCGATATATGCACACACCATACAATCCATCCAAAGTATACAATCAATGGCTCATAGTATAATCACATAGTTGTGCAGCATTCATTGCTACAGTCCATTTTAGAGCATCTTTATTCTTCCAAAAAAAGGAAACCTAAAACATCCCAGACACCTTATCTTCCCCATCACTGACTTCTAGCATTAGCGTGGTACATTTGTTACTGTTAATTAAAGAATATTAATATATAACTGTTAACTATAGTTTGCAATAGGTGCATTTTTCCATATACCATTCTATTATTAACTCCTTGCAATGATGTCACACTTTTGTTTTAGTTCATGAGAAACAAATTTTATATTTGTACTGTAATCATAGTCATCATCCACCACAAGATTCACTGTGTTATATTGTCCCATGTTTTAACTTCTGCCTTTCATTCTAACGATATACATGACTTCACCTTTCAGCCACATTCACTGATAATTCAGCACAATTAATTATACTCATAATAAGATGCTACCATTTCCTCTATTGATTTTCAAATATTTCAATTCAAACTATTAAAAATTCTGCGTATTAAGCACATATTAAAGTTTTTTGTTTCTTTCTTGACTCTCTAACCAAGGACTTTTGGAATGGTCTGCACCCCTTTAGCTGTGTTTTAATAAGCTAAACATGGGCAGGTCTAAAGATATAAATACATTGAACCAAATGTCAAAGAAGAGCCTTGATTCAAAGCCAGTTAACAATAAAACACTAGGTCTCAGAGTAAACTCATCAAGATGCCCAGACATCAGAAAAAATTACAAGCCATACTAAGAAACATGTAGATATGGCCCAGTCAAAGGGAAAAAAATAAAAAGTTGGGGGAGACACAGAATTTGGAACAACTAATCAAAGGTGCTCAAACAGATCTCTTAAATCAATTCAAGGAGATGAAGGAAAATATGGCTACAGAGACAAAGGATGTTAAAAGGACACTGGATGAGCATGAAGAATATAATGAAAAATAACTGAACTTAAGGGAATGAAAGACACAATAGAAGAGAAAAATACACTAGAGGCATAGTATATGCATACAAAAGCAGATTTGAACAGAGGGGATCAGCAAACTAGAAGACAGAAAATTTGAAATCATACAAACAGAAGAGCATTAGAGAAAAAAAAATGAGTAGGACCCCAGTGAACTGAATGTACACAAATGTACAATCATAGGTGTCCTAGAAGGAGAGGAGAAGGGAAAGGGGCAGAACAAATATTTGAGGAAACAATGGCCAAAAATATTCCAACTCATTTGAGAGACCTGAATATACATGTCCAAGAAGCACAACATATTCCAAACAGAAAAAAGTCCTAATAGAACTACTCCAAAACACAAACTAATCAGAATGTCAAATGCCAATGATAAAGAGAGAATTCTGAAAGCAACAAGAACAAAGTGAATCATCACATAAAAGGGTTGCACGATATGCCTGAGTTCCAATTTCTCTTCAGAAACCATGAAGGTAAGAAGGCAATGGTATTTTAAGTTTAAGGTACTGAAAGAGTAAACAGGCCAGCTCCAAATTCTTTATCAGGCAAAAAATGTCCTCCAAAAATGAGGGAGAGTTTTAAATATTTGCAGATAAACAAAAACGGAAAGAGTTTGTGGACAAGAGACTTGCCCTACAAGAATACTAAGAGAAGTTCTAAAGACTGAAAGGAAAATACAGGAGAGGCTTGGAGAAGAGTAAAGAAATGAAGATTATCAATAAAGCTAACCAAAAAAGGTAAAAAGAAACAAAAATAAGATATGACAGATAAAAGCTAAAGGATAAAATGGTTGAAGTAACTACTGCCTTTACAGTAATAAGACTGAATATTAATGGATTAAACTCCTCAGGCAAAAGACATACATAGGCATATTGGCTAAAAATATATATATAATCCATTCATATGCTGTCTATAAGAGACTCACATTAGACCCAAGGACACAATCAGGTTGAAAGTGAAGGAATGGAAAAAGATATTTCATACAAAGAGTAATGCAGAAAGAGCTGGGGTAGTGAAAGAAATGTTGTACAAAGGACTTCAAATGCAAGACTATTATAAGACACAAAGATGGACATTGTATATTAATTAAAGGGGCAATACGCTTAGAAAAAATAACAATCATGAATATTTATGCACCTAACTAGGGTTCTGCAAAGTAAATGAGCCAAACACTAGAAAAACTGAAGGGAGAAATAGTCATCTCAACAATAATAGTTGGAGACTTATACAGCCCTCTCATCAATAGATAGAACATCTAAACAGAGGATCAATAAGGAAACAGAGAACTTGAATAAGATAAAAGAATTAGACCTAACAGACATATGCAGAACTTTGCACCCCAAAGCAGCAGGATATACATTCTTCTCAAGTACTCAGGGGCATTCTCCAGGATAAACTACAAAACAGATCTCAATAAATATACAAAGATTGAAATAACACAAAGCACTTTCCCTGACCATAATGGAATGAAGGCCTAAATCAATAACAGACAGAGAAATAAAAAATTAAAAAATATATGGAGATTGAACAACACATTCTTAAATTATCAGTGGATTGAAGAAGAAATTACAAGAGAAATCAGTAAAATCTTGAGACAGATGAAAATGAGACCACAACATATCAAAACTTCTGGGATGCAGTGAAGGTAGCACTGGGAGGGAAAATTATAGCCCTAAATGCCTACATTAAAAAGAAAAAAGAGCTAAAATTAAAAAAAAAAAAACTGCACACCTGGAAGAACTAGTAAAAGAACAGGAAACTGATCCCAAAGCAAACAAGAAGGAAAGAAATAATAAAGACAAGAGCAGAAATAAATGCCATAGAGAATTTTTTTTTTGAATGGAGGAATCAATGAAACCAAAAGCTGGTTCTTTGAGGAAGTCAATAAAATTGGCAAAACTCTTAGCTAGACTAATAAACAAAAAAGAGGATATTCAAAAGTAAAACCAGAAATGAGAAAAGGTTGACATTACCACAGTCCCCATGAAAGTAAAAAAGATCATAAAAGGATACTATGAACAACTAACTATATGCTAACAAATTAGACAGCATTGGTGAAATATACAAATTTCTAGAAACACATGAATAACCTATATTGACTCTAGAAGAAACAGAAAACTTTAACAGACAAATTACAAATAAAGAGATTGAATCAGTCATCAAAGACCTCCCCAAAAGGAAAAGCCCAGGACCAGATGGGTTCATAGTTCTACTAAGCATTCCAAGAAGAAATAATATAAATTCTGATAAATTATTCCATAAATTTGAAGAGAAGGAACATCAACTAATTCATTCTATAAAGCCAAAATCTCCCTGATACCAAAGCTAGATAAGGATAATACAAGAAAAGAAAAGACCAATTTCTCTAAAGAATATGGAGGCAAAATTCCTCAACAAAATACTTGCCAATTGAATCCAAAAGCACATTAAAAAAATTATACACCATGATCAAGTGGGTTTATCTTAGGTATGCAAGGGTGGTTCAACACAAGAAAGTAAATTAATGTAATGTACCACATTAACAAATCAAAGGAGGAAAACCATATTGTCATCTTTATTGATGTGGAAAAGGCATTTGACAAAATCCAACATCCTTTCTTAAAAAATAACACTATGAAAGATAGGAATAGAAGGAAACTTCCTCAACATGATTAATGACACATATGAAAAATCCACCACTAAGTTTATATTCAATGGTTAAAGACTGAAAGCTTTCCCTCTAAGATCTGTAACAAGACAAGGATGTCCACTGTCACCACTGTTATTCAACATTGTGCTAAAAGCTCTAAGAAGAGAAGTTAAGCAAGTAAAAGAAATAAAAGACATCTAAATTGAAAAAGAAGAA
>PVIY010051888.1:0-15444 GCA_004026745.1 Myrmecophaga tridactyla | reverse complement strand
TAAATGAGTAAAGGACTTGAACAGACATTTTTCCAAAGATGATATATGAATGGTCAAGTACATGAAAAGATGCTCAACGTCATTAGCTATTAGGGAAATGCAAATGAAAACCACAATGAGATACCGCTTCACCCTCAAAAGGATGGCTATTATTTAAAAAATGGAAAGCAACAAGTGTTGGAGAGGATGCAGAGAAATTGGAACTCTAGTGCACCATTGATGAAAATCTAAATTTAAAATGGTACAGCCTCTGTGGAAAGCAACATGGTGGTTCCTCAAAAAGTTTAATATACTATTACCATATGACCCAGTACATACCCAAAGAAAGTGAAAGCACAGTCTATAGCAGATGCTTGCACACCTGTGTTCCTAGTAGCATTACTCACAAACCGAGTGTCCATCAACAAACACATGCATAAACGAAACGTGGGCTGTACACACTGTGTTATATTGCTCACCAAGAAAGAATGAAATTCTGGGGCATGCTACAGCATGGAAGAAAACATTGTGCTCAGTAAAATAAGCCAGGCACATAAGGGCAAATACTGTATGAGTTCACCTTTTGGGGATTTCTAGAAATAGTAAAATCGCAGAGACAGAAGGTAGATTTGAGATTGTCAGGGCAAGAGAGGAAGGCAGAGCTTCCAGTTGGTGGGCACAGACTGTCCATAAAAAAAATGAATGAAAAAGTCATGTGAGGCTATACGAAGCCTGGATCAGAAGGTAATATTCTCAGGGTACAGGCAGATGGATGGTTGGTGTCCAGAATAAGACATGATGTATGCTGAAAAGAACTCCTTATAAACAGGCAAAGTACATTAAACACCATGGGAAATGAACGATGGATTTGAAGATGTGACTCAGGACAGGGGATCAGAAAGGCCAGGAACAGATCAAAGACACCACCCTCACTGGAGCTCAGGGACCTGCAAGGTAAGCAGCGAAGACACAGAACCACCCACTGGCAGAGCAAAAGCCTGAGGCCAGCGAGGGTTCAGTGAGGTGCAGGGACACGGCAACCCCACAGGCTGCAGAGGGTGGCAGCCGATTCCCTCCCATCCCCCCTCCGCGGGGAACAACAGGGTCTCCCCGATGAGCGGCGTCCCCATTGCCCTCTCCGCAGCACCCTGTGCGCCTGCTGAGGGGACGCCTGGACACACTGCTGGCAGCAGAGAGGAGGGCACACACGCCCGCTCACTCTCGCCTTGACCTGGAGCCTCAGAGCCACGCGGGTGACTCAGGCACAGGGAATGCAGAAAGGCAGTTGCCAAAAGAATCAGCTAGCATTTGGGTAAACTGCACATTTATAGCAAATTTTTACAAAACTATGACACAATACCGTATAGTGATTCTGGATACAAAGTATCTGACAAAGTAGTGAGCCGCAGCAAGGGGAATTGCTGGTATTTGACGCTCCAGATATAAAACATAATAACAAACGTCATTTCACTTGTAGTTCAAAAACTGTCAAATACCAGCAATTTTATGTGGTTCAAATGGTTCCAAAGCCACTCCCTGGAAGGTCATGCTGTGGTTTAGGAAAGGTGGATCCACAGGGGCCGTGGTGGGGGACAAAAGGAGGGGCCTTTACAGGTCTCTGCCCTGACCCCTGCCTGGGCCTTTGGGCGTATTGCTGAAGGGAGGGGCCAGCCCTGCCCACAGTCGGCCCGCCAGCCCCTGGGAAGCACAGCCATGGAGACCTGACCAGGAGAGGGATGAGGAGGCAGCACATAGGGAGGGGAACGGGGTGGGGAGAGGGGAGGCAGGGAGAGAGGCAGAAACGCAGTCAGGGCCCCGGGTGCCTGCTGTTGTTGGGGGCCAGGCTGCCACTCGCACACCCTGGGGCCGTCACCGAGGGGCCTGTGGTCACTGGCACAGCCCACCCCCCACACTGCTGGGCTCACTGCTGGCCTCGTCCGTGCACAGATTCAATTTCACACTCTCATTTGCTTAGACACACACACACACAGGCACACGCCTCACATGCATGCTTACATGTGTGACCATGCATACATCCATGCTCACATCACATACATGCCTGCACACTCACATGCATGCACACACTTACCCATACATGTGCACAGAGCACAGAGGCCCTTGTGTCCGTCTGTCCCAGATTGCTGGCTCTCCCTGCCTGACCCACAAGGTGCTGTCCCATGCCCCTCCTTAGACCCGAGTCTGGACCAGGACCTTAGACCGCAGGCTGTGGGGAGACCTCAGAGCCTCTCCAGTTCAATCTCCTGTGCCCCACTCACATTTTGCAAAAAAGGCAAAGGATCAAAGAAGGAGCTGCCCAGGCTCCCCATGCAGGCAGCAGCCCACGACATGGGAGCTGTGTAAAATCACCCAGAATCCCAGGACGCTGTGTCCCTGAGGGCACCCTCTGCCCCGCTCCGGCTGTGGGCCTTCGGAGCTAAGTCTCCCCCATGATGCACGCCTCCCCCCACTACCACTCCCGCCCCTCCCCTACTGAGGCACTGGTCTTGGGGGCCCCACCTTCCTCAGTGCTCGACCTCCACCCTCCCCCACGCAGAGCCAGGAAAGAAAGTGGCCCCTCTGGGGGCTGCAATTGAGTGACAAGCCCCACACTGGGGAACTTTGGGGTCCCCAAACACAGTTTGTTGGCAGAGCCACAGTGAGGCAGGCAGCTGAGAAACCAACACGGCGCTGCACAGGCAAAGAGAGGCAGGAGCCATGGCTGTGCAGGGCAGACCCTCTTCCCGCAACCAGGAGGGCCCGGCAGCCCTCAGGGGAGACTCAGAGACAGACATGGGGGTGAGCGCAGAAAATGAAGTCGATGGGATGGGGGGCAGACATGGAGTGAGAACAAGTACAGACACGTTCCTGCACACACACTTGCACAAATACACAAGTATACACACTCACACCTATGCACACACACACACACACACACAAATCATAAATGGCCACACCAAGGTTAAATGAAAGGCAAGCTGAACAGCCAGAACTCCAGAATGCTCCTGGGAAGCTCCCAAGCTGGTCCCCCACTGTCCATTTCAGGGATGTCCTCCCCCTGGGCACAGTCGGCACATTGCTCTTGAATGGTGGAAAGTCCTGCAGCCCTGAAATGCAGACATCTCTCAATTTGTGCAGGACCCGTTCAGCGGGTGTGGCTGAACCATGTCCCACGAGGTGGGCACGGAGCCCCCACCAACCCTCACGGTGCAGGACGCCTAATGGCCCATTGCAGTGGACACTCCCAAAGCCCACAGCCAAGTCCCACCCCCACCCCAGGCCAGAGGCTCACAGCAAGGCCCAGGGAGCCTACGAGACCCAGCACTGCAGAGGCAGCAGAGTGCCCCCACCCCCACCCCAGGAAGGACGCCCTCACGCTCACCCCCGGCCCCCAGCTTCTCTATGAGAAATACCTCTGCTTCCTTTACTAGGAAGTGGCTGGCTCTCCAGATCACTTTCCCCTTGAGAAGGAGAGGGAAAACCCAGCAAGGTTTGATAGCATCGGAAATCAACACCCCACTTGTCAGGAACTCTGCTTTACCTTGTGTGGCATTTCATATACAGTAATGTTTTATAGCTCTGTTATGGACAGCTGCTTATTGCAATTACTGCACTCACAATGGACATTGTATTTTTTCCAAGGTGGATTTGTACTGTAATATAGGTACTGTATTGGCTTGTTAAGCTGCTGGAATGTAATATACCAGGATTAGAACGGCTTTTACAAAGGGAATTTATTAAGTTGCAAGTTTATAGCTCTAAGGCCATGAAAATGTCCAAATTAAGGCACCAACAAGAGGTTACCTCCACTCAAGAAAGGCTGATGCCATTTGGAACACCTCTGTCAGCAGGGAAGGCAAGTGATTGGCATCAGCTGGTCGTTGTTCCTGGTTCCGTTGCTCTCAGCCTCTGTTTCCAGTGGTTTTCTCTCTAAGCATCTGCGGGCTTCACTTAGCCTCTCCAGGACACAACTACGGGTTCTGGCTTGCTTAGCATCCTGAGGGAAGGCACATGGTGACATCTGCTGGGCCCTACATCTCCACACATCTGGGTTTCATGTTGGCTCTGTCAGCTCTGAAGCAACTGTTCTCTAAGCATCCACATCTGAAGTTTCTCCAAAATGTTTCTTTCCCCTTTTAAAAGACTCTAATAAACTAAGCAAGACCCACCCTGAGAGGATGGAGTCACATCTTCATTTAAGCAAAAGGCCACACCCACAACTGGGTGTGTCACAGCTCCATGGAAACAGTCCCATCGATGTTTAAACCCTAAACAATAGGTCTGCCCCCGTAAGTCCAGACCGGGAAAGAAAACATGGCTTTTCTGGGGCACATAACAATTTCAAGCCAGCACAGCTATTAATCACCAGCGCCTGGTTGTAGGATATATTCATCATGGTTTCTGACTTCATAAAGTAATTCAGCCTTTTCGCCAATATCCAGGCGCGGCGGGCCTCAAGTCTGGACAGATGCCCAGGCTGGGGCCGCCAGGGTGGGGCCCTCAGGCCGCCCTCCATTCGTCCAGGGCCACATGGGGCACCCACCTGTGAACAGTCTCCCACTGGACCCGCATTGTCCCCCTCTGAGCCCTCCAACCCCCTTCCTCCCTGCTGGCCCCCGCAAGGGCGTGGCCTTTAGCCTCCACAGGCCCAGCCTCGGGACGCACCCACATCCGCCCCAGGAGGGGTGGGGATCTAAGCCAGGCCCTCCCTGCACCCATGTGAGGCAGCTGGGAATGCTCACTCAGGAGTCTGTGACCAGTGTTTACCGCGAGGCATACATATTCTGAACCTTAGTGTGCCTGGAAAAATTACTCACACTCCAGTTGGCCTGGGACAAGCCCCTGGGAGGGCTTAAGCCACAGAGAGTCCAGGTACCTCTCGGTGTACGTTGTCATCCCACGTGTTGGTCGTCATCCCGCATGTGACGCACTGTTGAGGGTCACACGGCTGATTGCGCACACACCCAGCGTGAAATTGAGGATCCCCACCTCCCCAGGCACACCAGGGGAGATGCCGTCTAAGGCATTTCTCCAACCAATGCAAAAAGTCCGTGGGAATGTGGCATCTTCGTCCTCACCTTGCTGGACCTCGCTGCCCTCAGAAGGGGTCGGGGGGAAGGGGGGCCGGGATCGCCAGCCTCCACAGGTGTGTGTTGGCACAGGTGCAGCTGGTCAGTGTAGGAACAGTTTCTAGGGGATGCCCAAGTCCCTCAGATGGCCTGTGTCAGATTGTGTCTGTGAGCCACGAAGCAGCATGAGCCAAGGGCACTGAGAGGGTGAGAGGGGATGGAGGGAACCCAGCGGCTGGGGGTGGGGGCAGAGGGTGCTAACCTCAGGAAGCCACAGCACCCTCAGCAACAAGCCCCACAGGCCTGGCACCTCCCGGGACATGCCCTCTGCGGCCACTCCCCTATCCAACCCCACCCTCCCAGGCCATGCATAGCCACAGCCACGCCCTTCCCAGACCACGCCCTGGCCCTGCGTCCCGGTTATTCCAGTGGTGTGAGGACCTCTTTCATCCTTTTCCACGCCTCCCCACAAGGAGGCCACCAGCTGACATCCCTGATGCGTCTTGCTGGCCCTCCACCAAAGTCAATGACAATTATGGCATCAGAGGAGGCCAGAGGTCAAGGAAGATTGACGAGAGAGGAGACACTAACCATGGTCACACAGCAGCCTCCAGGGCAGCTCAACAAGGCCAAGGGCACGGGGTCAGGCTGCCTGGGATGCAGAGAGGCGAGACGCTCAGCTCAGGGAGGTACATGGAAGCTGGACCCCAAGGCGGGGGCGGGGGTGGCTCCAGGAGCCTGCAGGGAGAGGAGAGGTGGTAGGCTCCAGGCCCTGGGCTCCCCAGGCCTGTGGGATTAGGTGGGCTCATGCCTGCTCCCCTTGTCCTTCCCAGAGGGCAGGGCAGGCCCTGGGGAGCAGAAGATCGTGATCCAGTGGGGAGCTGGACACACAGGGCAGGGGCTATAAGGGTAAGCTGAACTCTGTGGCTCCGCCTATGCACGGCATTGAAAACCTCCCATGGCGGAGTCTGCAGCAGCTTGGCTGATGCCCCAATCTTACTCCACGTCTCCGTGGGCATGAATCTGCTGGATCCATGGGATCTCTTGAAGACGTGATTTCCATTAAGGTGTGGGCCACCGTAATCAGGCTGGCTCTTAAATACAGTCCTGGAGGCTTCTAGAGAGAACCCGGAAGTCACAGAAGCCAGAAGGAACGGGACATTGTCACAAGGGAGCTGCAGAAGGTCAACCAAGGAAGGTCAAAGAGAGCCAGCCACCAGCCCCAGAACACTACCGCCTTTGGGGAGGAAGTGAGCCTGGCCCATACCAGATTCCCTGCTAACCTGGAAACCATGAGCTAAAACATCCCCATCATTAAGGCCAGTCCACCGCGTGGCATTTGTCATCGCAGCCCAGGCACACCAGGACAGTCCCATTTTACTCCAGCCATCATAGTCACAGCAGCCTACGGCTCCTGGCTCAGCACTGGTAGGCAGCATGACAAGATGTGGCCCTCCCCTGGGCAAGGTGGCTTGACTAAAGTACCCCACTCCCCTCCAACACTGGCCCTAACCTGGCATGGTGGCAGGGTGACAGCTTTTGGGGCACAAATCCCACTTCCATGAGAGATACCACCTACGGGGTTGAATGTGACCCAAAAAAAGATATGTCAGCGTCTCAAACCAGTGCATGTGAACTTATCTGGAAAGAACGTCTTTGGAACCTGAGGCCCTCAAGATAAGATCAACCTTGACAACCCAGGCAAGCCCTATATCCAACAAGGGTCTTTATAAAAGACAGCAGAGGAGACAGCGCACATGGAGATGGGGAGAGGCCGGTGGAGGTGGAGGCAGGGATGGGAAGGATACGTGTGGCATCTGGGCTACCCAGTGCTGGAAGCGCCAAGGAAGGTCCCCCCCAGGGGCCTCCAGAGCAGCCAGCCTGACCACACCTTGACCCCACACCTCTGGCTTCCAGGACTGTGAGGGAAGAGATTTCTGATGTTGCTGGCCACCCTGTTTGTGGTACTTTGTCCCTGCAACCCTGGGACACTAGTGCCATCCCTATGACAGCTCTTGAGCTATCTATGGGCAGACTTGCCATTGCATTGGTCAACACAAAGGGACCTGGCCCAGCTGCCAACATGCCCTATATGCCCCTACTGCAAGAATAAACACTGGCCTGGAGAAGCAGCTTGCCAAACAGGAGAACCATGCTCAAGGAAGGCCCTGGAAAGTATCATAACCTCTCCTATCAATGTTGGGGTCTGTGTACACATTGACTGCTAAGATTTTCCTCCCTGTTCCTCAAGCATAGAACACTTACATCCAGGGTTTTATCAGTGATTTACCAAAAGAAAGGGATCTGTGCTGTGTTTCTCCAACTTGGTATGCAAATACACTGCAGACTTCCTTCCCCGTGACCTTCCCTGGCACCTGTGAGCTGTGGGCCGCTGACTCATGTTCCAACCTTGGGAGGTGCCCTGAGAGGGCAGGACATGCTGGGTGCATGTGCCCGAGTGTGGAGCTGTCCACACCCTCCTGCTAGGGGCACAGGGAGGCTCCCGTCTTGGTGGTCCCTGCCCCCTGCCCCATCCCCGGGCATCTGCTGCACAGGCTTTGCCGTTTCCTTGCTGGGGCCCTTCCAGTGCTGAGTGGTCTTCAGAGAAGAGCAGAGCACTATGGAGGCGTGGAGTGGCAGGGTGGGGATAGTGATAGGGAGAATCTGTGCTAAGAAGGAATGAGATAGAGAGTCTCATCAATGAGCCCCAGGGCATCAGTCTAAGGAGGTGATACTCAGAGTGTGGGCCACGGACTACCTCACCACCTTTCACTTAGGAGACGTCTGCCCCTGCCTCAGGGGCAGCTCTCCACTGCTCTACCTGTGACCCGTTCCCCAGACTGCTCCCAAAGCCAGGTGATGCAGTGTCTTCCCTGGACATGGGTATGGATGGTGGCAGAGATGGGGCCACTCCTTCCCTGACACCTGCACTTACGAGGGCCATGTGTCTTTATATGACACTGCACAGGAGGATGGAGTCCACACACAGAAGAG
This sequence comes from Myrmecophaga tridactyla, assembly GCA_004026745.1. Taxonomy (NCBI): domain Eukaryota; kingdom Metazoa; phylum Chordata; class Mammalia; order Pilosa; family Myrmecophagidae; genus Myrmecophaga; species Myrmecophaga tridactyla. The sequence continues at coordinate 7,405 of PVIY010051888.1, read as the reverse complement.
CAGATCCCGGACGGAGACTGAACTGTGCGGCCAGGGCCCTGGGGACAGCCACGCCTGAAGCCCAGCTATCCCAAGCTTTCCAGTTATGTGAGTCAGCACATTCTCCTGTTAGTCACTCCCACCAAAATAATCTCCACTTGTTACGTGTTTCTTTCTTTCTATAGTTAATTCCAGCAGTGGCACAGCTTCCTTTGGCTCAACCAAGGCATCTCTTGGCCTCCTATCAGAAATCTTCTAAAGCAAATGGGGCAGTGGGAAGGATGAATATCTCCTGGTCAGAGATGGTGTGGGACGGGAGGGCAGGGAGCGAGGAGGGACGACACGTGCGCGCCATTCTTTAAACCTCACCATTGGTGACAGCTACTGGTTGGCGATGAAGATTTTTATTATGAAATATTTCGAGCATATAGAACAATACGTGAAATGAATATATAAGTTGTACAAATAATAAAACGAGCTTCTCCGTTCACATCCCAAAGAGCAAATCACAATGTTGTTTTTGTGTCTACTGCTCCCCTGGATTGTTGTTAAAAAAGAATTTCAGTTCACATATTTGTATCTCTGAAAAAACTGTTTAGGTTCACGTGTTTTTAGCTCCTCATAGATGGCATCGAGCTGGGTGTGCTTCCCGCCACCTGCTTGCCCTGCTCCACATTTCGTGTGTGGCGCCCATGTGGTGAGGCCTTTTAGTGCTGATTGTGGCCTGCGGTAGCTTCTTCCCCTCCCTGGTCACAACCTCGTGCTGTGAATAAACTATAACTCGCCCGGCCACCCTGTGGTTGATCCAGCTGTCTGTGCTTTGGGATCTTACCAATAGCCCGACCATGAAAATTCCTGTTCTCGACTTTTGAAGCTCACGGGTCCTCATTTCAGGGGAGGCACTGCCGGGTCCCAGGGCACATGTCGTAGATGGCTGTTGTGAAGCAGCTTCCCAAACTGCCACTGTCTGAGCACACACACAAACACACACATGTACACACTCACAAACACATGCTCCTGTACATATACACAGAGGTCTGATTTTAACATCGATAGATGAGACTCTCCAGGTTTTGTGACTTCTTTTTATTTAAAATTCTCCTAGTTTTTGTCCATGTACATATACAATTTTAATATATTAATGATAATATCACAGAGAATGCTATGTGTTTTCAGTTAATATGCACCGTAACCATGTTTTCTCTTTGTAAGAACTTTCTCCAGTGCCCCAGCACTGCTCCCACTCCGAGACAAAACGAGACTACTTATTACGGACTTTTAATCTTCTTTACAATCTGTTGGTCAAAGTAATTCAACTTTTAACTTAAATTTCCTTGACTATCAACAGACTCGAACATCTTTTTGGAAGTTTTTCACCATTTCTACCTCTGTGATTTGTCTATTCCTAACTTTTGTTCATAATTCTATTGAGTTACTATCATTGTTATCATTATTATTACTATTTTATAAATCGGTAGGATTTCTATATAATCCATGCAGGTTAACTTTTTGTTATATATTTCATAAATACATTCCCCACTTCCCTTTCTTTTACTTTCATTTTTGTCTTAATGCCTAGTTTGTAAGCAGCCAGAATGCAATATACCAGAAACGGAACAGCTTTTAAAAAGCGGAATTTATTAAGTTGCTAGTTTACAGTTCTAAGGCCATGAAAATGTCCAAATTAAAACAAAGCTACAAAAATGTCCCATTTAAGGCATCCATGGAAAGATATGTGGATTCAAGAAGGCCGATGATATTCAGAGTTTCTCTCTCAGCTGAAAAGACACATGGTGATACCAGCTAGCTTTCTCTTCAACAGCCTCCCCAGGGCTCTGTCCGTTCTGTTGGCTCTGTCAGTTCTGGTGGCTCTAAAGCTTTTTTCAAAATGGTTCCCACCTAAAGGGCTCCAGTAAGCAACTCCACCTTGAATGAGTGGAGACACATCTCCATGGAAACCACCTAATCAAAAGGTCCCACCCACAACTGGTGGGTCACATCTCAGTGGACACAATCAAAAAGCTCCCACCCAGCAATACTGAATGAGGATTAAAGGACATGGCTTTTCTGGAGTACATAATACTTCAAACCAGCACACTTATATATTCAAATCTGCTTTTGTCTTGTTTTTTTCATTTTGAGTTAGGTATTGTGCTTGCTTTGGGAGGCCTTCCCAATTCAACCTCACATAAATATTCTCTTCTTTCTTCTAATAGTATTAGAGGTTCTTGTTATGGTTGACTCTCCAATACATAAAATTTTAGAATGGTGTAACCTTAGAGCTGTGACTTTATCCTTATTTACTGATCATAGTGGACCCAAACCACTTACGGAGCAGTCCACTCTCCTCTGAACCCAAAAGGCCCTATTGATTTTGTACTAAATCCCCATCTATTCACTCCTGACATTTTCAATTCAACATATTGACCTGGAGAGCTCTGTGGTGTGTGATTCTTGGGTAAAGCAGGAAGGTGAAATTGGATGAAGCCCTTTCCCGGATGCTGAGCACAGAAGCTGGCAGAAGGTCAAAGGGCCTTGACACAACCAGGAGGAACACCGGGGCTCAGGGGACTCCATGACTGCCTCCAAGAGACCCCCAGTGTCCTTTATGGGAGACCTAGGACACTGAACAGGCTTCGCTGTTGACTGTTTGGAGTCTTTGAGGCTGCACAGTGCTCGGAGCCCACTTTGGACAGATGATGACATCCTTCTCTCCAAAGTGGTATTAGACACGTAGTTATTTGTGGGAGCTCATGGGAGCAGTTTGCAACTCATGCACCAGGAAGCAGCCAAACACAGCAGGAAAGGAGCTACACTGTGGGTGCAAGTGAGGGGCTGACAGAGGGCAAACGCAGAAGCACTGAGGAATTGTTCCTGTTGGCTGGCCTCGAGTTTCCATTTTACATGAGGGGGGCTTTGGCAGAGTGAGGAGGAGAGACACCTTGATTAGTGGGATGTGCGTGTCCGCTCTGATGTGCTCTCTCCACTGGTCCCTGCTGGCTTATCACCAGGTGTGGCTCACCTGCAGCTCTGCAGGGTGTGGTCCGTTCCTCCCTTTTCTCAGAAAACCCATTTTTACCCTCTGGAAAACCCTTTCTCGGAAGGGGGACCCTGCCTGCAGTGCCTACCTCAGTGGGTCATTTTATCTTATCAGCAGCAACCTCGCAGGGCTGCCTGGGCTCCCGGAGCCCAATTCCCAGCTCCCACCCGGGCTCCGACGGCAGACGGACACATCACCCCACTGCCCGGCAGCGCCCAAGCTCTCAGGGCCCTGCTGAGCCTCCTGCTGTTTCCCCTGGGGAGACAGAGAGCGGTCACCTGCAGAGGGAGAGCAGTCACCCGCAGGGCTGAAGGTTCAACACTTTAATTGAAGGACGAAGAACATCCTTCACCGAGCTTTCTCCCCACAGACAGCAGCGGATCGGGATGGCTGCTTTCCCTCTGCGCTGACCTCTGGCATCTCGAGGCTGCAGTGAGACGTGAAGATGCTCCTGACCTTCCAGGCATGCCGGGTCCCACCTGCCCTAGACGAGCAGGTCTACAGCCCTGGATGGGCAGCCGCTGAGGCTAAACCGAGCCGGACACAATTACCCTAGCCCATTGCCAGGCTGACTTCTCCCAGAAGTCTCAGATCACTAACTGATCGAAGAAAAAAGACTTTCACTCCTTCAAAACATGTCTGTGCGCAAGATATCAATCTCCCTGCCTCGGGGGTTCAAAGACAAGTGGCCAGCCCTAGAGGCCACTGTGCACCCCCCAAAGACCCTGGTCCCCAAGAAGAGGGGTTCCTGGATTTAGCTGCAAGGAGAGCTTAGAGCAGTGTTTCCTACCTCCTCTGCCAAGGAGAAAAATTCAACTTAAAATGTAATTTTAATCAAATAATTTGATTAGTTAATTAATCAAGTTAATGTGAATTAAATTAATCCCTAACAAGATAAACTGAGTCCTGAGGAGTAGATTTTGCCTAGTAGGGCAGCCCTGGAGGGCCGTAGAGCTTGAGACTGTATTTTTGCCCCGGGGAAGGCATGGGGAGAGATGGGGGTAAACAGCGCAAGAGACGCCTCCCCTGGCACCTGCGGGGCCCCTTCTAAGGCCCGGAGAGGGGATCCCAGTCCCGACCAGCGCCCAGCCCCACGCTGAGGGGCAGCCATCCCAGCCAGGGGTCACTTGGCTGCTCATCTTTCCACAGCAGAAAGCAATCCACCATTCTCACTTCCCAGACTCAGACCTACTAAGTCACAGGTGGGGGTAGGGGGGCAGCCCGGGCAGGTGGACCATCTCCTGGGGCTGACAGACGTGGTTCCTGCATAGTTAGATGGCGTGAGATTGACAGGAGGGTCTACGCAGTCTCTCAAAACAGCCTCCTTCCGGCGAGGCAGTGGGGGTTGGGGGGAGGCGCTACCCACCTGCCAGTAGGAGGGGTCACGGGGACGCCCAGGTGCAGCAATGAGGAGCAGAAAAAGAGCGGAAAGGAGAGGAGTTCTAGACAATCCAACGCAACCCGGATGGGACAACCCTTGCCTTCCAGTGACAAGCCGCCCAGGGAGGGGTCACCAGGTGGGGGGCGGCGCCCATGGTCCCTGGCTGTCAGGGATATAGCAGCGCTCTTTGTCATCCTGCCGCCAGCTCGGTGGGACCCCTCGGGCCCCACAGATGTTCTGAGCAGATACCCCCAGGTCGGCAGCCCTGTGCCCACTTCCAAGGAAGGAACCAGCAGATCGTCCCAGGGTTATTTTTACTCCTGGAAAGTCTGGGCGCCATCTACCCACTCCTACCACCCTAAACTGGGCAGGATCCAGGGGCCAATGGGAGTAAACTGCAGCCTGGCGCCTGAACGACTGGGAGCTGACATGGCGCCCAAACGCACATGGGATGAGGAGAGTACACCGTGTGGATGTCGGTGGCAGGGTCTGGCTGGCGGGGAGGCTGCCCCACTGGGGTGCAGGCCTCCAGCCCCACCAGAGGGGGCCAGGAGCCCTGGCCAGGTCCACCCTGCAAGGACAGTGGGGTAAGCAGCACTTGTAAGCAAAGAGTGGCCCAGAGAGCAAAAGGGAACCTCAGAGAGCCGCAGATGCTAAGGACAAGCTGAGAACAGCCACAAGCCTGGCTGTTGCCATGTCCACTGTATGTCCTGCCATACCACAGGGAAAACAAGGTGGCTTCATTTAGGGGAGCAGCACAGGCCTCTCAGAGGTTCCAACAGGTGCCCTCCACAAGATGGAGGCTCCGAAGGACTTGATTTCAAGTCTGATTTCAGGCCCAAACGGCTCTCAGCAGACCCGGCACTGGGCGGGTTGCACGGGAAGTTGGCAGTTTCCTCTGCTGGGTGCCCAGTTCCCTCATGGCACCCTGGCTGTGTGCTTTGTAAAACGAGAGCCGAGCTGCTGCTGGAATGTGTCCCTGCACGCATGGCTTCTCTCTGCCATCCAACAGAAATGCAATGTGAGCCAAGCTGCAGTTTTAAGTTTTCTAGGAGCCACATCAAACAGTAAAAAGATATAGGTGAAATTAATATTAATATTATCTCTTATTTAATCCACTGTATCTCCAAAGTACAATCACATCAACAAGCAGTTACTATTAAAAGTAACAAGGAGGTATTTCCCATTATTTTTCCATTCTATGTCTTCTACATCAACAGTGCGTCTTACAGGCATAGCACATCTTCGGTGGCCGCATTCCACCCACAGGGGCCACGTGTGGCCAGGCAGCATGGCCTACAGCAGAGCTGAGGGTAGTCAGGTCCTCAGGCCTGTGTCCTCAGCACGGCATCCAGCACCTTCCAGGAGATACAGCTATGTCACGTGAAAACAGCCACAGATTGCTTTTATTTCCAATTTATTTCTAGAGAAAAAGTACCTGGGAGAAAGCTAGGATTTTAAACCGCTGAACTGGGCAAAGGAGCACAGAGCACAGACAGCAAAAAGGCAGCTGCTCCTCCTATTTCTCTCTGGGGATCAATGGAGACCCCTGAATGGGGACCAGACCCCGAGCGCCATCCTCCCCACTGTGACGGGGGCATTGGCAGTGTGAGGCACGCCCTGCCAAGGCTTCCGGGAGGAGGAAACAGCATGCTCACATGCACATACTTGCCTACACACACACACACACACACACACACACACATGCACACAGACACACATGCACATGCACACCTGTGCCTACATGCATGCACCCCGGCATATATGCACAGATACATACACTCACACAGGATGCACACACAAAACACACACATGCACACAGACAACTTAGAGACACAAAGACACATTCATGTGAAAACACATGCCTACAAGAGGCAGACATGTATGCACAGACACACACATACATACCTAAATGCATGTACACACAGAGACAGACACACATACATGCACACATACACACAGGAACACACTTAAGAGAGAAACACCTGTGCACACATATACTCACATGCATACATATGCACACGTGCACACATATACATGCACAGGCATGCACATACACACATTCACACAGGCCATCTTCAAGGAAACTCAGTTGCACACGTGTGCGGGGCGACTGGAGGCTTCGCTGCGGCAGCAAGGAGAGACTCGAGCAGGGGGACTCACAGTGGCCCGTGGGTCGTCACCAGCAGGAAAAGCAGCCTACACGTGAGACGTGAGGCCTGGGCTCAGGAGGTTCCCCTGCCTGGGATAAAGAAAGCCACACAGTGTACTGGAGCCCCGCGGCAACAGGTCTCAGGAAGAACCACCTTCTTGGAAGGGGAGGGCCCGCTGGCCGGGGTCTCTGTGTCCAAGGGGCAGCGGCCCCCAGTTGGAGGGAAACCCCATGGACCTGGGGGAGGTGCCTGGCCATCCCGAGGGTCCACACGTTAGGATTAGTCCACCACTGCGGCAGCAGAGAGGGGAGCCCCCTGTGGAGAAACCCAAAACTCAGAGCTCCCCACTGGCTCTTGGGGGCCACCTGCAGCTGGAGCTCAGGAAAACCAAGCACAGCCCAGTATGAGCACAAAGCAGGAAAAGCAACAGGAACCGTGCAAAATGCAAGTAGAAAAGGGGTAGAAAATAATAGGGTGAAAACTTGAAAAAAATAATAGTGGCCTGAAAAGTGGAAATTTCACCCGACTCTTCAATATGAATTTTGTAATGACTTTAATAAAGTAATTGCAGCTCTGAAGAAAGACAGTAGAAAAATGCAAGACCCAAGGATGATAGGCCAAATATCAGGAGAAGGTTTGCCTGCAGCTAGCAGGATTCAAAATGCAAACAGAACAATGATGACAGAAGAATTTAATAGATGAAGAGTAAGCTGCAAAGATCACAAGGAAGAGTGAACCCCACAAAACAGAGAAGGGCGGTAGGAGAGAACTGAGAGGCTTAGGAGATACGACATACATGGCATCATAGCTCCGGAGGAGAAAACCAAAGCATTTGAACTGAAAAAATTTAAA
>PVIY010051887.1:0-15454 GCA_004026745.1 Myrmecophaga tridactyla | reverse complement strand
ATTTGGTACAAATTTATACTTTGACTAGTGCATCTCCTAATATAACTTATGTAGATAGTTGGTTGAACACCTTAAGTACATGGAACTTTGTACAGGACATGAGATTTTGTTGGTTTGTCCAGGTGATGCCCTGATGAATCCCAGAGTGATTTGATCAGTGAGTGGAAAAGTATTTGCAAAGTCCCCTTCGGGGAATGGTGAGAACAGGGGAAAACTCAACTTTCCCAAGTTGAATTCTTGATATTCTCACAAGGAGTGTGGGCAACCAGAGCTATAGGCTGAGCCCCCAGTCTTGGGGTTTGTTCATATGAAACTTAACCCCACAGGGGATAGGTCAAGCCTACTTAAAATTAGGCCTAAGAGTCACCCCCAGCAGAACCTCTTTTGTTGCTCAGATGTGGCCTCTCTCTCCAGCCAACACAGCAAGCAAACTCACCACCCTCCCCCTGTCTACATGGGACATGACTCCCAGGGGTGTGGATCTTCCTGGCAATGTGGGACAGAAATCCCAGAATGAGCTGAGATTCAGCATCAAGGGATTGAGAAAAACTCTAGAATGAGCTGAGACTCAGCATCAAGGGACTGAGAAAACCTTCTCCACCAAAAGGGGGAAGAGTGAAATGAGACAAAGTGTCAATGGCTGAGAGATTCCAAACAGAGTCGAGAGGTTATCCTGGAGGTTATTCTTACGCATTAAGTAGATATCACCTTGTTAACCAAGATGTAATGGAGAGGCTGGAGGGAACTGCCTGAAAATGTAGAGCTGTGTTCCAGTAGCCATGTTTCTTGATGATGATTGAATAATGATATAGCTTTCACAATGTGACTGTGTGACTGTGAAAACCGTGTGTCTAATGCTCCTTTTATCTACCTTGTCAACAGACGAGTAGAACATACGGAATAAAAATAAATAATAGGGGGAACAAATGTTAAAATAAATTTAGTTTGAAATGCTAGTGATAAATGAAAGCGAGGGGTAAGGGGTATGGTATGTATAATCTTTTTTTTTCTCTTATCATTTTATTTCTTTTTCTGTTGTCTTTTTATTTCTTTTTCTGAACTGATGCAAATATTCTAAGAAATGATGAATATGCAACTATGTGATGATATTGAGAATTACTGATTATATATGTAGAATGGAATGAGATATTAATGTTTTTGTTTGTTCTTGATTTTTTAAATTAATAAATAAATTTTAAAATAAAAAAAACGGTTAGAATGACTTTTGTGTTGTGTATATTTCACAACTAAAAATAATTTTTTAATGAGTGTATTAGTTTGCAAGCTGCCAGAATGCAATATAACAGAAATAGGACAGCTTTTAAAAAGAGAATTTAATAAGTTACAAGTTTACATTCTGAACCTATAAAAATGTCCAAACCAAGGCAAACATGGAAAGATATCTTAATTCAAGGAAGGCCAATGGGTCTAGAACACTATTGTCAGCTGAGAAGTCCTATGGCTGGCATCCACTGGGCATCTTGGGCTCCGCTGCTTTCAGCTTCTGTTCCTGTGAGGGTTCCTCACTTTGCTTCTTTGGGGGTAGCTTTCATCTCTTGGCTTCTTTGGCTCTCTCCAGGTTCTGGCTTGCTTAACATCTCAAGGTGACGTCTGCTGGGCTCCAGCATCTCCAAACATCTGTGCCTGTGTTCTTCAAGTATCAGCATCTGTGTCAGCTCTGCTCTGAAGTTTCTGTCAGCTCCCTCGCTGTCGGCTCTGAGGCTTTTGTCAATTCTGAGGTTTCTCCAAAATATTTCCCCTTTTAAAGACTCTAGTAAACTAATCAAGACCCAGCTGGAATAGGCAGAATCATATCTCCATCCAATCAAAAAGTTACACCCACAACTGGGTGTGTCACATTTCAATGGAGATCATCTAATCAAAAGTTTTCGACCCAGTACTGAATCAAGATTAAAAGAAATGGCTGCTCCCACAGGACTGGATCAGGATTAAAACATGGCTTTTCTGGGGGTACATAACACTTTCAAACCAGCACAATGAAATTGGATGAGTGATCAGATCTTGAAAAGCCTGCTATGTTCAGGAGACAATACTTTATTCTCTAAGCCTGTATTCCTCGAAATGTGGTAGAGGGACCACCAGCCTCAGACTCCTCAACTGAGCTGCTTAAACATCCAGACCCTCTGGGGTGTAGCCCTAAGATCTGATGTTTAACGAGCTCTCAGGTGATTATTAAGCACAATCAAATCTAAAACTCCTCTGAGAAGTATGAAGCTACCTAAGATTAGCAAGACTAGAATGGAGAGCCAGGCAGAGAGGCCTGTTAGGAAAAGACCTGAACAGTCTGCGTGACAGCTGAGGAGCTTCAGCCTAGGGATGAAGGAACTACAAGGAGATGATCTGTTGAACGGACCTTCATCAGCTATTACTCTTCCACCAGATCTCTCTTGTCCAATTGTACCAGCCTTGCTGTTACTGCCTGGAATGATCTTCCAACATTCACCCAGGTCCCATCCTCTTTTCCTCCAGGTTTCGGTTCAGATATCACCTATTGACAATGTCTTTCTTAAATATCCTAATATAAATAGTGTCTGAGTCACAATCCCTTAGCTTGCTTTATTTTCCTCATCACACTTAACACCAATCAAACATAGTTTGTTTATTTTTGGCTGCTTTTTTCCCATCAAAACATAAGAACCATGATCTCTTACCAGGGAACTTGTGTATTTGTTCACACCACTGTATTTCTAGTACTTAGAATAGTGCCTCACACACTGCAAGTGCCTAATAAATATTTATTGAATAAAACAATGAGAGTTAGGGTCTAGAACTAACTGGAGTTTGCCTTTCTGGTAAGCTGGTCATGAGGATGAAATGAACATATACCTGGAAGCACTAGGTCTGACACTGAGCTGAACAAATGTTAAGCCCTTGGTGGCACTGGTTTATTGACAAGCTGGAACTGGGGAGAGGGTAGTTTTAGACGGTCTTGAGGTTCTTGTGCAGTGATTGAGAGGTGAAGTAAGTCATCATTCAGGAAAGGGAGGGTGGAGGAAGAGTGAAAAGGACCAAAGCAGGGGTGGTGCTTCAGCTGCAGCGGCAGCCTAGAACAGTGAAGAGCCAACCTCTGCGTGTAAATTCCCATTCCTTCACTTTTCAAGTTTCCAGGCCTTAGGCAAATTACTTGCACCCCTCCGTACCTCCGTGTCCTCGTCTTTAAAATAGGGATAAGAACAGGACCTACCTCCTACAGTTATCAAGAAACTCAACTCGGTTGGTTATATTAATCACCCAGAACAATGCTTGGCATTTGGCAAGTGTAACTATTACTATAGTACCAGCACAGCGCAGAAGATCGTGGTTTCTAATGCAGGAGGGCCTGAATTGCTTTCTTTGCTGCTATTAGCTGGGTGATCCTGAAAAAGTTAGTTCAAACCTTCTGGGCTGCTACTATAAAATGACTCTCGCATCAGTCTGAAACCACACGGGCTTTAGCATAGTAACTTCCAAAGGTTCTCTGGGCTCGACCCACCGCCTTCAACTACCCCTTTCCACCCTCAAACACTGGGACCCGCAGAGAAGGTCCGACCGAAAAGCGCACAGCAGAGGGAACGCACCGCCATCGACCCGCCGGTTCCCGACGAGTTCCCCACCTAGCTGCCCACTCCCTACTCAGGCGGCGCGGGCTGGCGTCCCCGCTCCTTCCTCCCCCACAACCGGAAAACCCGCGGTCCAGGCCCGAAGCGCCCCTGGGGGGCTCGAGGGAAGGTGGGCCCGCGCCCCTCACCAGTAGCAGCTGTTGTAGACGCAGGCGTCCCGCGGGGGGCTTGCCGGCTGGTAGCGGGTGGCGGTGGCGGCGGCGGCGGCGACGCCGTGCCCCTCCATGGCAGGCTGAGGCGGGCTGAGGCGGACTGTCTGAACCTGCCGGGCAGGCAGGCTTAGTGGGAGGAGCTGGCGTTCGGCCTGTGAGGTGGGCGGAGCCCGGGGAGACACCAGGTTTCCGGGAGGGTGCTGCCGAGCGCTGAGTGGGCGGGGCCGGGGCGGGGCACGCAGCGCGGGTTCCCGGCCGCGGAGCCCGGGGCCGAACGGGCAGAGCCGGGGATTGGCGGGGTCGGTGCCGTGTGGGTGGAGTCCAGGGCGGGATGAGCAGCAGGCGGGGCAGGTCCCTGGTGGGTGGAGCCAGGGTGGTGGTAGGCGGATCCGGGGCAGGGCGAACGGCGCAAATCCCTGGTGGGCGGAGCTCCGGGCGAGGCTGACTGCGTGGTTCCGGGTACGCGGAGCTGGGCCGGGTGCAAGGACCCCGGAACCCAGCGGAGCTGGTGGCTCCGATTTCTGGGGGGGCGGAGTCCGGGAAGGGGCAGGGCGTGCTGGCGGGGGCGGTAACCACGGGGATCCTGTCAACCCAGGCAAAGAGAGGTCAGCGGCAGGCTGCTGGGGGGAGGAGGTGGGGGAGCTGGGGGTTAATAAACCGCTTCGGTGTGACTCTGCTGGAGAAGTCTGAGAGTTTTCCCCCAACCGGGGACCAGGGTTGCGAACTGTGAAGGAGCCGGATGAGACGCTGAAGACTTCAACATGTGCAGGTGAAATAAGAGAACATTGTGTGAGAAAATGAAAGCTTTAGCACTTGAAGCCTACAGTCCACAGGTGCCTGGGGGTAAAGGGGGGAGGGGAGAGGTAATTCCAGGTGTTAACTGCCTCACCCCAGATCTCACCATATTGTGACTTAATTTGCTAAAGTTAGGAGATATGTATATACTGGCTTGGAAAGATTCCTTGATATATTAAGTTCTTAAAAAAAAGTTTTAAAAGAGTTCATTTATTACCCTTTTTGGGTTACACGTCTGTTTATTTGCTGACAGTGTGGAAGGAAAGACCAGTTGTTAAACCACTGTTTATCTCTGATGAATGCCCATTATCGAGGACTTTCACTTTACAATTTAAAGCCTTCTGAATTGTTTGTGTTTGCAGTGGGTGTATATAGCTGGTCAGGCTATTTCCCATTATAAAAAAGCTAAATTTTTAGCTTGGTATATAGGCCATTTATAGTCAGACTCTCCCAATTTCATGAGCCTTGAAATCATGTCTTTAGATTTAGAGCAATTCTGTGTCTCAGCTTTGAATGTACCCTTCAATATATGAATATATATCATGCTCTGTAATAACAGAATTCCTTTAACCGTTTCTCCTTTAAAGTGAGCATGATGTTAAGCTTTCTCAGTAAAGGATGGTGAAGGGGCCCTGCAGGAGAAAGAAACTTCCTGCGATTTCTGACAAAACCTTTGGGTCACCTGTGTGGGCGTGAGACCATCCAATGGAATCTGCCCAATTCACAGGCCCAGAACTAGGTCCACCTTGCAGCCTGTGCCTGGAACTAGTAATGTTTCTACAGCCCTCTGTACACAGAAACCAGAACCCGGTGACACCTGAAGGCAGCCTGTATGCTCATGCACTACACACTGAGCAGTTGTACCACCTGCAGACCTCCCCACCCCACTTGCCCCATGGCATTGTGTAGGCTCCTGCCCCTGTCAGTTCCAGACTGCTACTGTTCCGCCATACCACTAGTTATTGTTCGCCCCAGAGGGTTGCCTGTTTGTCCAGCAACTCCAGACCAGCTCCAGCCAGGCTGACTCAGAAAACTTTTCTGCTATCTGGTAGCCAAACCACACCTTCTCCAATAGGGTCTGAGCCCCTTCCAAGGTTGTCCTTCTTTGACTACTTAACCTCAACCCTAGGTACCATATAGAACTTCTTTATATCTTGTATTTGCTCTTTTATCATAATTAATAATTCTTTATATCTGAATTCCTTTGTTTAACCTATTCTTTGCTTTCTGTCTCCTGATTGCACCCAGACTACTGCAATTGTAATGAGCATGGACTTTGAAGCCAGGCTGCATAGGTCCAAGTCCTGGTTCTACACTTACTAGTAGTGTGACCTTCAATGAAGTTACTTAACTTCTCTATACCTCAGTTTCTTCATCTGTAAAATGAAGCTAGTAATCTACATCATAGTGTTATGAGGATGAACTGAGTTGATTATCAAATACTTAGAATTGTTGCTGGCACATAATAATAAAAGTTAGCAACCACTGTTTTCTGTATAATCTCACTCCATTGTCTCCAATATACCTTATCCAGCTGTCACTAAATGTTTTACTGTTCCCCAGACACTCCAACTTTTTGCACATGATGTATATACCTATTATCTGATGTGCTCTTTCACCTTCCTTCTTTGCAGCTTTCCTCAAGAAGAGTTCATTGCTATCTTCCATCCTTCCACAGCTGTTGTTTTCTGTTTTGTCACAACGTTTTATTCATATCTGTTTAATAGCATTTTCATGCTAAGTAATGCAGCCTATCTTCTCTACTTTCAGGGCACAGGATTTGTCTTGGGAGGTAGAATAGAGTAATGGCTCAGACACCGAGAAGACCTGGGTTCAAATCCTATTTTGCTATCCTGTATGACCTTGGACAAGTCACTGACCTTTCTTTGTTACTATAAGGATAATAATAGGAGGGTACCCACCTACTGGGTTCTGTAGTGAGGACTGAATAAATTAATCTGTACAAAACACTTAGCATAGTGCCTGGAGCAGCCTAGATCCCTGTGTAGTTAACAACTATGTAGTTTTTCCGGTTATCATTTTACAGTTCTGAGTATAGTGTAAGGATTATGACTGGCATAAATCCTGGTTGAATTAATGAATTGTGTAATAGTTAGGATACAGGTGAGGCTGCTGTAACAAAGAAGTCCCAAAATGTTGTAACTTAGGTGAGAAACAACTCTATTTCTCCTGTAACAGCCTGAGCACCCATAGTCCAGAGCTGCTATAGTGTCTCTGCAGCATCCGTTGTCCAGGCTCCTGCTATTGGATTGAGGGGGCCATACCTAAGATGTGCCCTTTTCCACAGGGTTCAAGATAGCCCTCCACCCTGTCTGCTGCATTTGCATTCTGTCTAGTAGAACGTGAAAGAAAGGGTCCTATAGCTTTACAGACAAAAATCTACAATTTACACACATCATTTCTGCTCACATTCCAGTGACAAAAGGATGATCACACTCAGGTCCCAGGGAGATTAGGAAATGTAAACTTTATCCTGAGTATCCCAGCTAATGTCTGAATGTCTCAAAGAAGAGGAGAGTCAATATTGAGAGAGAGCCAGCAGTTTCTGCCATAATGTGCTTGCTATTATACTTTTCCATATTTCCTAAACTTTCTCTTATGAGCAGATATTACTTTTTAAATAGAAAAAGGTAGATCATAGAAAAAAATGCATATAATCCCATAAAAGAGACGAATAAAAAGAATATAGTTTCAGAGATTTAAATGGTGCTTAGAACCAGATTCTGACCCCCATGCTCCAATGATCTGGATGAGGAAGAAATATGAGATGCATTCAGAGAAACCCATGTAACTGGGGTAAGAGTTATCCAATAAAATTAGGATGTTAAAGGGTGGGGATTTGGAGAAGGGTCACATAACAGGAAATTAGAAGAAAAGAGTATAGACAGGTAAGGGAAGATTCAGGAAGTATACACAATACAATACATTGAGACTTAATAATAAAAGGTACTTTTATTTTTTATTTTCAGGGATTTTTTTTTGAACTTTTTATTTGAAATATTTTCAAACTTACAGGACAGTTACAAAAATAATACAAGCTGGGTGGTGCAACAGTGGCTCAGTGGCAGATTTCTTGCCTGCCGTGCCAGAGACCCAGGTTTGTTTTCCGGTGCCTGACCATGTTAAAAAAAAATAAATAAAATAATAATAATAATAATAATACAAGCTGTATACAGAGAATTCCAACATGCCCCTACCTCCCACCACTGATTTTAACATTTTTGTCACATTTGCCGTATTATTCTATCTAATCCTCCATCAGTCTGTCAACCCATCTATCTACCCATCTACCCGTCTATCAGTCAATTTTATGATCTATTTTATGAACACTTGAGTATAAATTGTATACATCATGCTCCTTGAACATTTAATAAGATAATGTATGTTTACTAAGAACAAGGATATTCACTTATATAACCACCTTAAATACAATTGTCAGGCTCAACAGATTTAACATTGATATTCAGCTCATAGTCTATATTCCAATTTTTTTCAAATTGGATCTTTTCTCTTCCATTACTGGATCCTGTACAGGATCACATATAGCATTTAATCATTATTTTGGCTTTAGTTGCTCGTTCTTTTTTTTTTTTTTTAAATGACGGAAGTATATATATAGCATAAACTGTCAAATCTCAGCCACTCCCAAGTACGCCATTCAGGTGAGTTACTTATATTTACACTGTTGTAATACCCTTGCCACCTTCCATTACTAAAACTTTCTCTTGTGACTTAAGTGAGAGACGACTGTATTTCCCAAGCAGAAACCCTACACCCATTATGCATTAACTCCCCATTCCCTTGCCTCCTGCCCCTGACACCTATACTCTAATTTCTGTTTCTATGAGCTTGCATGTTCTCCGGTATTTTCTTTGTGGTTATTACGGGGCTTAACTTTAATATCCTAAATCTATATCATTCTTGTTTGCTTAGATGTCAACTTAACTTCAGTGATCTACATGAACTATGCTCCTATGCCACTCTGTCCCCCCCACACCCTTCTATCTCCTATGCCACTCTGTCCCCCCCCACACCGTCTATTGTTCTTGTCACAAATTACATGATCATACATTATGAGTCCAGATTCACTGATGTATCACTGCATTTTAAGTATTTGCTTTTTAAATCCTATAAGAAGTAAAAGTGGAGTTACAAACCAAAAATACAATAGTATCAACATTTATATTTACCCATATCATTACCCTTATCAAAGATCCTTATTTCTTTTTTTTTTTTTTTTTAACATGGGCAGGCACTAGGTATCAAACCCGGGTCTCCAGCATGACAGGTGAGAATTCTGCTGCTGAGCCACCATCCCACCACCTAAAGAGCCTTATTTCGTAATGTGGCTTTGATCTATTTTCTAGTATCATCTCCTTGAACCTCAAGAACTCTCTTTAACATTTCTAGTGGTAATAGTGACAAACTACCCAGTCTGGTCTTAAGAGACTCCCTCAGCTTTTATCTGCAAAGGTCTTAATCTCTCCCTCTTCTTTGAAAGACAGTTTTGCCAGATATAGAATCCTTGGTTGGCAATTCTTTGCTTCCAGCCCTTTAACTATGTCATCCCACTGCTGTCTTACCTTCATGGCCTATGAAGGCTCCCTTGTATGTGACACGTTGCTTCTCTCTTGTGGAATTTCAGAATTCTGTTTTTATCTTTGACAGTCTACAGTTTGATTATAAACTATTGCAATATGGGTCTATTCCAGTTTATCCTGTTTGGAGTTTGTTGAGTGTCTTGGGTGTATATATTCATATCTTTTGTTAAATTTGGTAAGTCTTCAGCTATTATTTCTTTTAATATTCTCTCTTCCCTTTTCTCTCTTTCTTCTCCTTCTGAGACTCCCACAAGGTGTGTATTGGTATGTTTGATGGAGCCTCACAGATTCTTCAGGCTTTGTTCACGTTTCCTCATTCTTTCTTCTTTCTGCTTCTCAGCCTGAATGATTTCAGATGTCTGTGAGTTCTCTGATTCTTTCTTCTGCCAGCTCCAATCTGCTGTTAAATCCCTCTAGGGAATTTTTAACTTCTGTTATTGTGGTCTTCAATTCTGTTTGGTTCCTTTTCATGATTTCCAGCTCTCTACTGATATTCTCATTGTATTCAGCTATTGTTTTCCTGATTTCCTTTAATTTTTTGCTCATGTGTTCCTTCAGCTTTTTTAGCCTATTTAGAACCATTTTTTTTTAAGTCCTTGTCTGGTATGTTCCAGGTCTAGTCCTCCTCACTGATGGTTTGTGAAGCTTTGATATTCTCTTTTGTCAGGGTCATCATGTCCTATTTCATCAAGTCCTCTTTCTTTGTATGTTTTGTAATCTTTTGCTGAAATTTGGATATTTTGATATTTTAATGTATCCAACTAGTGTTATGACAGAGCTTTCTTTGAATGTCAGGAGATAACAACAATATATATATGAAAAGAAAGAATAAAGAAAACACCTGTTCCAAAGCTCTCCTTCAGAGCTTATCCATAAAATGATGGCTCCAGGCCAAAGCATAGGGTCCAGCCTATTCCTTTCTGCACGTGCATCTCTTCTTGGGCGTGCTTATGTGACCACAGGAATTGCCTCATTTACACAGATGCATATGTCCCCTCTTCCTTAGGAAACAGTTTCTTCATGTTCCCAGGCACTCACTCTATGTCCTACAGCCAGCAGTCCCTTGTCCCAGGCAGCCACTTGACTGCTCTCCCACAGCATTCTATAGGAGAGCTTTCTTAGTTGCCTTCTGCATATAGGCACATTCTTGGATGGCAAGTCCATCAGGCCACCACCAGACAAATTGGGCCAGACACACATGCTTCTAGTATGTGTAGGAAGGTTACTCTACGTCTGGAATTGGAACCACGGATCTGCACTGGGGCTGGGGGTGGGAGACCTCCATGCCAAGCCACTGAGTGGTGGGGGAAGGCCCAGCTACTTTTAAATATGCTTTTTCTTTTCTTTTTTTGATATTTTTATTTCAAAATCTTCACACACATACAGTCCATACATGCTGTACAATCAGTGGCTCACAATCTTATCACACAGTTATGTACTCATCACCAGAATCATTTCTAGAATATTTGTATCACTCCAGAAAAAGAAATAAAAAGAAAAAAGAAAAAATTCAAATATCACATATCCCTTACTCCTCACTTTCATTGACCACTAGTATTTCAATCCACCCCAATTTATTTTACCCCTTACCCTTCCTATTACTTATTTTTATCCATATTTTTTTACTCATCTGTCCATACCCTGGATAAAAAGAGCCTCAGACACAAGGTTTTCACAATCACATTGTCACATTGTAAAATCGATATAGTCATACAGTCCTCTTTAAGAATCAAGGTACTGGAACACAGCTCAAGAGTTTCAGGTACTTCCCTCCAGCCACTCCAATACGCCATAAATAAAAAGGGATAGCTATATAATGCATAAGAATAACCTCCAGGATAACTTGACTCTGTTTGAAATCCCTCAGCCACTGAAACTTTATTTTGTCTCATTTCTCTCTTCTCCCTGTTGGTCAAGAAGGCTTTCTCAATCCCAGGATGCTGGGTCCCAGCTCATCTAGCATTTCTGTCCCATGTTGCCAGGGAGATTTACACTCCTGGGAGTCATGTCCCATGTCTAGGGGAGATCAGTGAATAGCCTTTTTCCTGATTTAGCATTTGTCCTGTTACTGCTATCATTTAACTATTTTCTGGAGCTTTGAGAAAGATGTTTTTGCCAGTTCTGGCTGTTTGTTCAAAACTTTTGGGGGGGCGGGGCGGGGGAATGGAGGCCTGAAACATCTCACTCCATCAGCTTGATTAAGGAGGTCTGAGGGTTTCTTTTTTCTTTATTAGAGAGGGTGTGGGTTTACAGAACAATCATGCATAAAATACAGGATTCCTATACACCACACCACCACCAATAGCCTGCATTAATGTGGAGCATTTGTTATAATGATGATAGCACAGTTTTATATTTATACCATTAATTAAGTCCATATTTTAACTTAGGGTTCACTGTTTGTGTAGGGTAGTTCCATGGATTTTTAAAAAATTTATTCTATTACCAAATATACAATCTAACATTTCCACTTTCGCTTTTAATGTTCAATATTACAAGTGCTAAAAGAAAAAGCAAGAGATAATTCTATTGCCCGGGGCCATATGGTATAATGTGACCAGACTACTGAAAGAAAGCAGAAATACCCAATACTTATTTAGCTTGCATTTGTTTTATCAAAGAAAATGATAGAGCACAGTTAAAGAAGAAGGGAAATAGCAGTAAGAGGAAATTAAAGGTCAAGATAGGTGCAGTGAAAATAAGAAAACACCAAGTTACCTTAAATGGATAAAAAATCTTCAGTCTCAGATAAATTGTATCCCAGAATACTGAGTTTTAGAATATAATCCCATTAATCTTTGAGAAAATATAGAAGACTGAGGAGGTACCTAAAGATTAGAGTAGGTATAATACTTGCCATCTTGAGTTTCATAAAAGGAAAAATATGTATTTCAGACACTCTGGTGAACTTAGTGTCTATTGTAAGGATGGTTTGTGATCATGAAAAAAATTGATGATTTAGGAACCTTTGGTGGTTTATCAAGGCCATATCATGCCGACCAACCTCATATTGTGTTGTTGGAAGAATTAGTATTATAGCACAGAGTATATGTTATTTCTGGCAAAGCAGCTGGCCAAGTTAATTTAATCATGACTCACTAAAAGTTCAAGGCAGAAGGCTCTTTATTGGCTTGTATAGAAGGAAGGATGCTGGAGCAGCTCCCACAGTCAAAGGATGAGCTGCAGAAACCATAGCCTAATGGGACTAGAACCAGGAGTCCTTGACTGTACTTGCTCTTTTTCACTCTGTCTCAGTTTCTTCTCAATGCTGGGCTTCATTCTAAGATTGAGCAATTACTTCTCACTGCCAGGAGGAAGGCCACTGGCAGCCCTATATTTATATCTTTCCATCTTAACACCCAGGGGATGGAGAAAGCTTCTTTTTCCTTTTAGCAATCACACACAAGGAATTGTACCTTTCTTTTCTTTCTTTTTTTTTTTTTTTTTTTTTTTTTTTTTTTTTTTTTTTTTTTTTTTTTTTTACCTTTGAAGTAGTTCTTGCAAGAACTTATTTATATTTCTGGTGTTAATCAGTGGGGCACATAAGTCTGTACCTTTATCATCTACATTTCTGTACTTCTCAAAAAATTGTTTACATGTATTACTTTATAAAAGCAAATCTTAAAAAATTAAACACTTCTGAAAAGCCAAAGGTATCAACATTAGTATAAATAGCTCCATGGATAGACTATTGCTCACATAACTTTTTCCCTGCTGTTGTGTGTTTAGTTTGTTTTCAGATCCAACTATTATAACGAAGCAAAATCTTTGTATATAAATCTTCGTCCATGCTTCTGATTTTCACCTTAGGGATAGAGTCCTAAAAGTAGAATTCCTGAGGCAAAGGTTTTAAATCTCTTCTAGATCTCTTGTTACATGTTGCTATTTTGCTTTCAAGAAATGGTCCCATCCCTAAATACCATATTGAGTGTTATTGTTAAAAAAAAACAAAAACTAGGGCACCAAAAACAAACAAAAACAAAAACAACAAAAACCTGGCATTCCCATCATTAATTTGCATTTATCTGATTATTATTTTCTCATATTAAGGAGATAGTTTCAATATACATAGTAAGTTTTATGGTAGTAACGGACTGTGGGAGCTCAGAGGGAGGAAAACCTCACCTTTGGAGTTGGGCTGAGTTGGAACTCAACTAACTCACTATCCCATCATACTTACATTATGGGGTAGGAAGGCTGCAATAGTCATGGCGAGACCATGCCTGTAATATTACTCTCACTTCTAAGTACCATACCTTACATGGGAAAGTTGAAAAATTGGGATATATTCAGACTGATAAGGAGGGAAAATCTGAAAAACCAAATAATAAGAATATAACGTATTTTCCCATCTCACTTCCTGTTCCCATATACCCTCTCCCCTTGTCCTTCAGCCCTCAAATCTGAATGGGGTGTCTCTCTGTTTTAGGAGAACAATGGTAAAAGTGCCCTCTCTGGCTTGAGCCCTCTACACTAGTCAGACTTCTTGGTTACAAACAACAGAAACCATTTTTGGCTAACTTCAGCAGAAAAATAAGTTTATTGGAAGGATGATGGGGGCATTTAGGTGGTTTTGCAGAGGAGAAGGCACAGCCCAGGTCAAAATAAGATAATGTTCCAGAATCCAAGAACCAGCTAGTTAGGATGCCACCATTAACAGCATTCCTCTGTACCCTCTGATGCTGCACTATGAACAATCTCTGCCCCTGCCATCTTTGGGGCACTCCAAGGGGCAGGAGCATCTGATCGGCTGAGATCACAGGGTAAGAGGAAAATGAAATATCTATCCCCATAGGATTTCCTTAGAAGGAGCAGGGGCCTTACCTCTTACCAAGACCCACCCAAAGAAAAAAATCTTTCCAGATAGGAGGGGGATTGGTTCAGATGCCCAGTAGCTAGAAACTATGAATCCCCTAACTCCATAGGATTAATGCTGTTTCCTCTTTTGTGGAAAATCAGTGAGATTAGCTACTGAATATAAGTATAGTCACATTTACAAAGTCCCTGAAAGAATTCCTGTCCAGATTGATATTTACCTTCTACTTTGCTGCTTAAGGACAGAAATGAACCTTCCAATGACCTCACTTCATATAAGGTGATGGAATTATGATTAGACATTTAGTCAGCCCTCTTTTCTCTCCCAAATCAAGTAACAATGTTTGACCCCCTTTGAAGCCCCAGGGATTGTGGGCAAGAACCTCAGTGTCTACTGCCCCTCTTCACCTAAATGAAGTCACTTCCATCTAGAACAGCTAAGGCTTCGGGAAAGAAAAGAAATCTCACCAGTAGATATCCAAGCACAGCCTAACCAAAGGCTGAAGCCAGTATGGTCATCCTTAGTGCTTTCTATCGTTGGGAAGAGAATCAAGGAGCAGAAAAACCCCTTTAGCTGGTCTCTGTCTCTCAGTGTTCTGAAATTTCTATCTCTTTGCCTATTTTAAAAGAACTAACTAAAATGTCCTATATAGAGGGCAGAGCAATCACAAGTGCATGTGCCTTTTGGGTAGAAATTCTTTTTATAACTTTTTATTGCAGTATAATGTGCATAAAGAAAAGTGCGCTTATCATAAGGGTACAGCTTTATTAACTTTCACAAACTTAACACATTTGACTAACTAGAACCTAGGTCAAGCTTCCTCTTTGCCTTACTATCTACCCACCCTCTGCCCCCAAGGATAATCTATATTGTGCTTAATATAGTTGAAATTATGCAGTTTTTAATATCTGCCTTCTGTTGCTTAACATTATGTTGGTGAGATTCATCCAGGTTATTGCATTTAATTGCATATACTTTTTGGCCTTGCCCTTTCACTTCTAGAAATTTATTCTGCATATATAATGCCATATGTAGGAAATGACATTTAGATTAATTTATTTAATTTTGGAATAGCATGATAATAGAAACAAATGTTCATCAATAGAGGTCTGGTTAAATAAATATGGTATGTCCACAAAATGGACTAATATACAGCTGTGAAAAGGGAGGAAGCTCTTTATGTATTCATATGGGAAAATCACCAAGACTTATCGTTAGGTAAAAAAGCACAGTACAGAATAGAGTGTATAGTATGCTACCATTTATATAAATAAGGGAAATGAATGCACATACAACCACTTACTTAAACAGTAAGGGTTTAGAAAACTACAACCTGTAGGCCAAATATGGCCTGCAGTCTATTTCTGTAAATGAAGTTTTATTGAACACAGCCCTACCCACTTGTATTCATATTGTCTATAGCTACATTCACACCATTATGGCAGATTG
>PVIY010051886.1:0-15460 GCA_004026745.1 Myrmecophaga tridactyla | reverse complement strand
CCTTTAACTGACATCTCTGTCTCATCCCACAGTTAAAGTACATTAAGGGCATGTTTGCTACAACACACTGGGCCACTATTTTTATTTTGCTTTGATCCACTTTGTTTTCCATTTATAACTAAGTAATCATGAATTTACATCATATTCCTATATTGCATACAAAACGCAAGTGTCTGCTTAGCTCCCTCCTCCACAACTCTACCTAAAACAAACAAATAACAAAAAAGGATCCAATTTTTTTCATGTTTATGTTTTTATTGCATAGTATAACATATATACAAAGCAAAGAAATAAAAAAGCAATAGTTTTACAAAGCACTCCTCAACAACTAGTTACAGGACAGATCCCAGAGTATGTCATGATCCTCTCATATGTTTCCTTCTAGCTGCTCCAGAATATAGGCTAGAGGGCTTAAATGTTTTTTATCATCACAATCGACTTTTTTTTCCTTCTTTTTTTGTGTAAAACAACATATATACAAAACAGCTATAAATTTCAAAGCACAGCACCACAATTAGTTATAGAACATATTTCAGAGTTTGACACAGGTTACAATTTCACAATTTTCAGTTTTTACTTCTAGCTGCTCTAAAATACTGGAGACTAAAAGAGATATCAATTTATTGATTCAGCGTTCATATTCATTTGTTAAATCCTATCTTCTCTGCATAATTCCACCATCACCTTTGATCTTTCTATCCCTCTCTTTAGGGTTGTTTGGGCTATGGCAATTCTAAATTTTTCATATTGGAAGGGTTTGTCACCAATATGGGGTAGGGAGATGGAACTATCTGATATTCTGGAAAGGCTGGGGTAGGTTTCAGGATCTGGACCAGGGACCCATCTGGAGGTTGTAGATTTCTGGAAAGTTACTCTAGTGCCTGTGGAATCTTATATATTGCCCTAGGTGCTCTTTAGGATTGTCTGGAATGGTCCTGGTTGGGGTTTGGCAGGTTGTGATAGGTAGCAAGGTCTAACTGAAGCTTGCGTAAGAGCAACCTCCAGAGTAGCCTCCCGACTCTATTTGACTCTCTTTGCCACTGATACTTTATTAATTACACTTCTTTTCCCCCTTTTGGTCAGGATGGAATTGTTGATCCCACAGTGCCAGGTCTGGATTCATCCCTGGGAGTCATCTCCCACATCACCAAGGAGACTTTTACCCTTGGATGTCATGTCCCACATAGAGGGGAGGGCAGTGATTTCACTTGCAGAGTTGGGCTTACAGAGAGTGAGGCCACATCTGAACAACAAAAGAGGTCCTCCAGAACTAACTCTTAGGCACGCCTGTAGGTAGTCTAAGCTTCTCTGTGACCTACATAAGCTTCATAAGAGTAAGCCTCATGATCAAGGGCATGGCCTATTGATTTGGGTGTCCCTAAAGTTTGACACAGTATCAGGGGATTCCCTGATGGTGAGGTCTAATAGTTCCATAGTCTTTCTCTCATCCCTCAGGAGACTTTGCCAATACTTTTTGATTATCTGCTTAATATACTCTAGGATGTATCCAGGCATTACAATAATCTATACAGAATTAAAGGACCTCTTTCTTATTCTGTGCTCCCTGTGTTTCAGTTGTTCAAATGAGCTATGCAGATAGGTTGAATTAGATTATGCATGTGCTGGTTTGAAAGGAAGTATGGCCCCTAGAAAGCCATGTTTTAATCAAAATCCCATTTCATAAATGTAGAATAATCCCTATTCAATACTGTATGCTTGAAACTGTAATCAGATCATCTCCCTGGATTATGTGATTTAGTCAAGAGTGGTTGTTAAACTGGATTAGGTAACGATATGTCTCCACCCATTTGGGTGGGTCTTGATTGGTTTACTGGAGATCTATAAAAGAGGAAACATTTTTG
This sequence comes from Myrmecophaga tridactyla, assembly GCA_004026745.1. NCBI lineage: Eukaryota > Metazoa > Chordata > Mammalia > Pilosa > Myrmecophagidae > Myrmecophaga > Myrmecophaga tridactyla. The sequence continues at coordinate 13,598 of PVIY010051886.1, read as the reverse complement.
AGAAGGGGAGATTCAGAGAGAGCAGAGAATGCTGCAGCACCACGAAGCAGAAAGTTCACCAGCCAGTGACCTTTGGAGATAAAGAAGGGAAACGCCTCCTGGGGAGCTTCATGAAACTGAAAGCCAGGAGAGTAAGCTAGCAGATAACGCCATGTTCGCCATGTGCCCTTCTAGCCGAGAGAGAAGCCCTGACTGTGTTCACCATGTGCCTTCTCACTTGAGAGAGAAACCCTGAACTTTATCGGCCTTCTTGAGCCAAGGTATCTTTCCCTGGATGGATGCCTTAGATTGGACATTTCTACAGACTTGTTTTAATTGGGATATTTTCTCGGCCTTAGAACTATAAACTAGCAACTCACTAAATTCCCCCTTTTAAAAGCCGTTCCGTTTCTGGTATAATACATTCCAGCAGCTAGCAAACTAGAACAATGCACTACAGAAAATTTCAGTTGCAGACCAAATAAAACTTTCTTCCATTGGTCTCAAAGAGTATGTGTGGTTCTAAAATATGGACATTGTCTTCCTTACCCCTATATTCTGAATTACTTTAATCCCAATCTGTTCGGCTTCATTCTTATCTTTAAATATCAGGTTATATATATATAACAGTGCCTCAAAATCCAGAAATAATTTTAACCACTCCAGATTTAATGTGTCTGCTCTAAAAGCTTACAATCTAGGCCCCCGTTTCCTTAAAAGCATTTTCTAAAGGTGACCATACCATTCTTGTTCTGACTGATTTTGTTTCACCAAATGTCCCACATATTCATTCACATCATTGCATGCCTCACAACTTTGTTCTTTTTGTAGCAGCACAACCTTTATTCACAAGTAACGTTCACCAAACTACTTCTCCACAAGCGCATCCTTCAGCCACCTGCACTCATTGGGCATCATGTATAGGGCCCAAAGTCCACAGTCCATCAACATTCTCAATTTTAGATAATTTCATTGTTCCCAAGTGAAAGAAAACCAATAAACACACCCTTGCCAAATAGGAAATCTAAACTTCCTCTTAACTCTTGTCCCTTCCACCATTATTTACCTCTGCTGTTGCTGCGGAAGTGCCGATGGTTTCCTTTTGAACATAGCTACTCATAGTATGCAATAGCAGTTTTCCTCCGTACCCTGAACTTAAACACTCTTTGTACAAGAATCATATCTTTGACGCAATTCTTGTGAGAGCTAATTCATATTTCTAGTGTTAATTAGTGGGACATGTAGGTCTATAGAACCCCTTTCAATCTTGTTCATCTTCAATATGGTAATATCACTTATAGACCCACTAGAGAACCACCTTCACTCCTATCTACTCTCTTAATTGGAGTTCAACTTCATTAGCTAACAGTTCACCCATCTCTAGTTTCTATGTATTTCTAAGCCCCCTATATTCTATATTATAAGCCTCTGATTATACTTTTATGCTGGATATAGAAGTGGAATCATACAGTATTTATGCTTTTGTGTCTGGCTAATTTCACTCAGCATTATGTCCTCAAGGTTCATCCATCTTGTCATGTGCTTCAGGATGTCATTTCATCTTACTGCTGCAAAATATTCCATCATATGTATATACTACATTTTGTTGATCCACTCGTCTGTTGATGGGCATTTGGTTTGTTTCCATCTTTTGGCGACTGTGAATAATGCTCCTATGAACATCAGTGTGCAAACGTCTGTTTGTGTCATTGCTTCAGCTCTTCTGAGTCTTTGATCCACTTTGAGTTAATTTTTGTGAAGGGTGTAAGATAGGGGTCCTCTTTCATTCTTTTGGCTATTGACATCCAGTTCTTCCATGCCCAATTATTGAAAAGACAATTTTGTCCCAGTTCAGAGGATTTGGGGACCTTGTCAAAAATCTATTGATCATAGATTTGGTGGTCTATTTCTGCACTCTCGATTCCATTCCATTGGTCAATGCTTCTATCTTTGTGCCAGTACCATACTGTTTTGACCACTGTGGCTTTATAGTAGGTTTGAAGTTAGGGAGTGTTAATCCTCCCACTTCATTCTTCTATTTTAGGATGCTGTTAGCTATCTGGGGTCTCTTTCCCTTCCAGATGAATTTGATGGTTAGCGTTTCCAAATTTTCAAAGTAGTTGTTGGAATTTTGATTGATACTGTGTTGAATCTGTAGATCAATTTGGGAGAATTGACATCATAACTATATTTAGCCTTCCTATCCATGAGCAGGGAATGTCTTTCCACCTATTTAGATCTCCTTTGATTTCTTTTAGCAATGTTATGTAGTTATCTGTATACAAGTCCCTTATGTCCCTAGCTGAGTTCACTCCTAAGTACTTGATTGTTTTAGTTGCTATTTTGAATGGATTTTTTTCCTTAACTGACTCCTCAGCTAGGTCATTGCTTGTGTATAGAAATGTTACTGGTTTTTGCATATTAATTTTATAGCCCAACACCTTGCTGAATTTGTTTATTAGCCAAATAACAAGTTAATTTGTTATTAACTTTGCTGTGGATTTTTCAGGATCTTCCAAGTATAGTATCATATCATCTGCAAATAATGAGAGTCTTGCTTTTGCCTTTCCAATTTGGATACCTTTTATTTCTTTGTCCTGCCTGATTGCTCTAGCTAGAACATCTAGCACAATGTTGAATAACAGTGGTGACAGTGGGCATCCTTGTCTTGTTCCTATCTTAGGGGGAAAGCTTTCAGTCTCTCTCCATTGAGTATGATGCCAGCTATCAGTTTTTCATATATTCCCTTATCATATTGAGGTAGTTATCTCTGATTCCTATCTTTTGGAGTGTTTTTATCAGAAAAGGATGCTGATTTTGTTGAATGCTTTTTCAGCATCAATCAAGATGATCATGTGATTTTTCCCTTTCAATCTGTTAATGTGCTGTATTACATTAATTGATTTACTTGTGTGGAACCATCCTTGCATTCCTGGTATAAACCCCACTTGGTCATGGTGTATAATTATTTTAATGTGTTTTTGGATTCAATTTGCTAATATTTTGTTGAGAATTTTTGAATCTGTGTTCATTAGGAAGATTGGCCTGTAGTTTTCCTTTCTTATACCCTCTTTACTCAGTTTTGGTATTAAAATGATATTAGCTTCATAAAATGAGTTAGGTAGAGTTCCTTTTTCCTCAATTTTTTGGAAAAGTTTGAGCAGGAGTGGTATTAGTTCTTTTTTGGAGTGTTTGATAAAATTCCTGTGAAGCCATTTGGCCCTGAGCTTTTCTTTGTAGGAAGATTTTTGATGACTGATTGAATCTCATTGCTTGTGATTGGTTGGTTGAGATCTTCTATTTCTTCCTGAGTCAGTGTAGCTTATTTGTGTCTCCAGGAATTCATCCATTTCATCTAAGTTGTCTAGTTTGTTGGCATATAGTTGTTCATAGTATCCTTTTATGATTTCTTTTATTTCTTCAGGGTCTGTGGTAATGCACTCCTTCTCATTTCTGATCTTATTTGCATCTTCTCTCCTTTTTACTTTGTCAGTCTTGCTAGTGGCCCATCAATTTTATTGGTTTTCTCAAAGAACCAATGTTTGATTGTGTTGATTCTTTCTATCTATTGTTTTATTTTTCTCCCATTAATCTCTGCTTTAATCTTTGTGATTTCTCTTCTTCTATTTGCTTTGGTGCTAGTTTGCTGTTCTTTCTCAAGTTCCTCCAGGTGTGCTGTTAAGTCCTTGATTTTTGCTCTTTCCTGTTTTTTAATATAGGTATTTAGGGCAATAAATTTCCTTCTCAGCACAACCTTTCCTGCATCCCCTAAGTTTTGATAAATTGTATTCTCATTTTCATTCATCTCCAGATAGCTATTGATTTCTCTAGCAATTTCTTCTTTGACCCACTGGTTGTTTAAGAGTCTGTTATTTAATCTCCATGTATTTGTGAATGTTCTCATTCTTTGGTGGTTATTGAGATCCAGCTTCATCCCATTGTGATCAGAGAAAGTGCTTTGAATAATTTCAATGTTTTTAAATTTATAAAGACATGTTTTGTGCCCCAGCATATGATCTATCCTGGAGAATGTTCCATGAGTACTAGAGAAGAATGTTTATCCTTGTGCTTTGGGGTACAGTGACCTATATATGTCTGCTAGGTCTAATTCATATATATAGTTATTTAACTTGTCTATTTCCTTGCTGATCTTCTGTCTGGTTGTTCTGTCTATAGAAGAGAGTGGTGTATTGAAGTCTCTTACTATTATTGTTGAAACATCTATCACTCTCTCCCTTCAGTTTTGACAATGTCCGTCTCATGTTATTTGGAGCTCCTTGATTGGGAGCATAAACATTTATGATTGTTTTATCTTCTTGGTGAATTGACCATTTAATTAGTATATACTGTCCTTATGATGTCTTTACATTTAAAGTCTATTTTGTCTGATATTAATATAGCTACTCCTGCTTTCTTTTGGTTACAACTTGCATGGAAAATATTTTTCCATCCTTTCACTTTCAATCTATTTGTATCCTTGTGTCTAAGATGAGTCTCTTGTAAGCAGCATATAGCATATAGCTGGATTATGTTTCTTAATCCATTCTGCCAATCTGTATCTTTTAATTGGTAAATTTAGTCCATTAGCATTCAATGTTATTATTGAAAAGGCATTTCTTGAATCCACCATCTTACCTTTTTTATTTTATTTGTCAGATCTATATATTCCTTTCCCTCTTTCTCTTTGTATTCTTTAAACGACCTTTAGTGGTACTCTTCAATTCTGTGCCTTCCTCCAGACCTCCCTCTCCTGCCTTTTTTTTTCAGCTAGCAGAACTCCTTAAGTATTTCTTGTAGTGCCAGTTTCTTGTTGACTAATTCTTTCAGGACTTTTTTGCCTGTAAAAACTTTAATTTCTCTCTCAGTTTTGAAGGACAATTTGGCTGGGTACAGAATTCTTGGCTGGAAGTCTTTCTCTTTCAGGATCTTGAATATATCATACCACTGCTTTCTCACCTCCAGGGTGCTAGGTGAGTAGTCTGAACTCAGTCTTATTTAGTTTCCCTTGTATGTAGTGGATTGTTTTACTCTTGCTGCTTTCAGGATTTTCTGCTTCTCTTCAACATTTGACGGACTGGTTAGTAGGTACCTTGGGGAAGGCCTATTTGGATTTATTCTGTTTGGAGTTCATTGGGCTTCTTTGACTTGTATATTTATGTCTTTTATAAGGGTTGGGAAGTTTCCCCCCATTATAGCCTCAACTACTCTTCCTAGCTCTTCATTCCTCTCTTATCCTTCTGGGACACAAATGATTCTTATATTTGTGCACTGTGTTTTGTCTATCATTTCCCTGAGATCCAATTCAATTTTTTCCATCTTTTTTGCCATTTGTTCTTTTGGGTCTTCGAAGTCAGTTATCCTGTCCTCTATATCACTTATTCTTTCTTTTGTCTCTTCAAATCTGGTGTTGTGTACCTCTAGTATGTTCTTTATTTGGGCAACAGAGTCTTTAATCTCCATGATATCTGTTATTTTTCTATTTGGCCTTTCAAATTCCTCTTTATGCTCTTCTACTATCTTCTTGATCTCCTTTATGTCATTCACGATCCCGCTTATTTTATTAAGTAGAGTTGTATGAACATTTTTGATTAATTATTCCATTGTCTGTGTCTCCTCTGATGTTTTAATTTGGTCATTAGGCAGGGCTATATCTGTCTGCATTTTGATATGCTTAGTGATCTTCTGCTGTCTTTGTGGCATGTAAATATCTTGATTGATTTACTTTGGGAGTTGATGTCTTTCTGTAGTCTAAGGCCTTGTATTTGCAGGATGGTTGTACAGCAGGGAATAGGGTACAGGGTGGGGCACTCAGTGGGGTGATTTGTTTTAGGGCAGGTATAGGTGCGGGTTGGGGATGTTACACTGATTCTTGTGAACATGTGTGCCCAGTGGCCATAGAGGATGTAGCTGTGTGGGTGTACTGGTCTGGGATGCGTAACCCTGGTGTGCACTGGTCTAAGACATGGGCCCGTTGTGCACATGCACAGAGCTGTGGCAGCAGGTTGGTGTTATGCCTTTATGGATTGGGGGCAGATGCGACTTGGCTGTGTAGGTCAACACTTTCTCAGAGCTGGGAAGTGTGGCTGAGGGCCATGCAGATGCACAGTTCTAGGACTGCTGTAAAGTGTGGTTCTCAGAGCTGAATGATGTGATTGGAGGCCTGCGCACATTTGGGGGCCTAGGAGTGCTGTAAACTGATGTGCAGAGCTGGGGGCAGTGAGGCTGTGCAACACTATGAGCAGGGGGACAGGGGTAGCTTGGGTATGGAGGTTAGTGCCTGCAGATTCTGTGTACTGACAGCAGCCTACAGGGAACAGGGAGGGGGAGGTACTGCTTTGGAGGGGTGCAGGGAAGGTGGGTGGGGCTGCACTTGGAGTGGGCGTGTGGAGCAGGTATGTGCACTGGGGGCTGGTGGGGTGGGGGCACCTGAAGTGCAGAGAATGGGAACAGGTGACGTCGTTTGGGTGCGTGGGGTGTGGGGTGAGTTGTCAGTCATGGGGCTGTGCTGGTGAGAGTAGCGCACCCAAGGAATGTGCTTGGCTTACTTCCTAGTCCCTAGCTCCCATCCGTGCACTCCCACGGGCCCCGTGCCTTCCCGCCAGACTCCAGCTTTCTGCCTCTCCATTCCTCAGCCTCTGCAACAAGGTCTCCCCTATGTGGTGCAGAAGGCTCTCCCAGGTCAGCTGCACTCCTGATTCACCACCTCAGCTACCCTCCTGTCCTTCTTTATTCCATGGAGCAGGGCTAATCTCAAGCTACTCTATTTGGCCATCTTCCCAGAAGTCCAAAAGGATCCAATTTGATATCAACCTACTCACTTAGAAAATATCCTGGTGTGAAACTGAGGTGAAAAATGTAAATTTTGTTTCCCAAATTAGTCACCATTATTATGACCATATGGCCATTTGAACATCTCCCCAGACTGGGTACATTTTTAGAGTTTAAATATATAGTGTGTGGTTATGTACAAGCCCCCTAAATGTAAACCTATCACCTTTTCTGGTGGGCATATGAAGAAATAGACACCTCTTTTACTACAGGAGAAAAAATGAGCTGTGTGGGTCTTTTTTTCTTTCTTAATTTGTATTGCCATAACATATATACAATACAGAATTTAATATTTTAACCACTTACACGTGTACAACTTAGTGATATTAATTATATTCACAATATGGTCCTACCATCAGCATCATCCAGTACCAAAAGTTTTTCATCACCCTTGTTTTGGTTTGTTAAAGCTGACAGAATGCAATATATCAGAAATGGAATGCCTTTACAAAGGGAATTTATTAAGTTACAAGTTACAGTTCTAAGGCTGTGAAAATGTCCAAATTAAGGCACCAATAAGAAGTTACATTCACTTAAGAAAAGCTGATGGATATGGAACACCTTTGTCAGCTGGGAAAGTACATGGCTGGCATCTGGTAATCCCTTGTTCCTGGGCTCCATTGCTTTCAGCTCCTGTTTCTTGTGTTCCTCACTTGGCTTCTCCAGGGCTGGGTTTCATCTCCTGGCTTTCTCTGACTCTCTCCAGGTTCTGGCTTGCTTAGCTCTTATGGGAAAGCACATGGCAATATCTGCTGGGCTCTGCATTTCCAAACATCTCCTGCTGGCTCTGTCAGTTCTCTACGAATCTCCAAACATTTGTGTCTCTGTCAGCTCTGAAGCAATTCCAAGCATCTGCATCTGAGGTTTCTCCAAAATGTTCCCCCTTTAAAAGGACTCTAGTAAACTCATCAAGATGCACCTTGAATGGGTGGAGTCACATCTCTGTGTAATCAAAAGACCACACCACAATTAGTGTGTCACATCTCCATGGAAGTAATCCAACCAAAAGGTCACACCCACAACTGGGTGTGTCACACTTCCATGGAAGCAATCCAATGAGTTTCCCACCCTCAACAATAGGTCTGGCCCCACAAGATTGGATCAGGATTAAAATATGGCTTTTCTGGGGTACAAAATAGTTTCAAACTGGCACAAACCCAAATAGAAGCTCTGCATTCATTAAACAATAACTACCCATTTCTTCTAACCTGGACCTGATAACATGTAATCTACATTCTGTCTCTATTAATTTGTTTATTCTAGGCATTTCATATAAGTGAGATTAAAACTATTTGTCCTTTTTGGTCTGGCTTATTTTACTCACGATGATGTCTTCAAGGTTCACCCATGTTGCCACATGTATTAGAAGGTCATATCTTTTTACAGCTGAATAATGTATATATACCACATTTTGTTTATCCATTCATGGTGTCTATTAGACACTAGGGTTGCGTCTATGTTTTGCCTATTGTGAATAATGCCACTGTGAACATCAGTGTGCAAATATCTCTTTGAGTCACAATTTTCAATTCTTTTTGTTATATACCTAAGAGAGGAAGGTAGGTCACATGGCAATTCTATTCTTTAACTTTCTTAGGAACTGAGAAACTATTTTCCACTACAGCTGCACTATTTATTTTTTAGAAGAGTTTTAAATGGTTTTATTTAACACAAATATAACTTGCAAATAAGTTGTCTATTCATTTTCTTCACAGAGTAGCCAGGCATTGGGACTGGTGACTCTGATGGCCAGCTAGGCTACTCTTTCCACAATGGCTTTTCAGTTCTTGGAAGAAATGTGAGCAATCTCAGCACAGTAAGATTTGTTGCACACCAGCAGCACTTCCAGCTCCTTGACATCATGGACCTGGAACTCTCAGAAGCCACTGGGTAGCATGTGCTCATTTACTTGTTTTAGTTTGCTAGGCTGCTGAAAACAGTCACCATAAGATGTGTTGCTTTTAGCAATGGGAACTTAATAGCCTTCAAGCATACAATTTTAAGGCTGTGAGAATGTTCAAATTAAGGCATCATCAAGACAATGCTTTCTTCCTGAAGACTGGCTGCCAGCAATCCTGTCTCTTCTCCCACATGGCAAGGCACATGGTGGTGTCTGCTGGTCTCTTCCCTCTCTTCCATGTTTTGTTGCTTTCAGCTTTTTGCTTTCAGGGCTTTCTCTTTGTATTCATCCTGTTTATAAAGGACTCCAATAAGAAGAGTAAGATCCACCCTTTTCCATGCCTGTATTAGTTAGGGTTCTGTAGATAAGCAGAATCAGCAAGAAATAACTGTAGATATAAAATTTATAAGTGTCTCACATAAACATGGGAGTGTAAAGTCCAAGGTCTGTAGGGCAGGCTGCAAGATGGTAACTCCAATGAAGTTCCACAATGAACTCTCAGGAAAGGCTGGCTGGGCAACCATGGGAATGTAAGGGTCCAAGGTCCATAGGGCAGGCTGTGAAGTTGATGACTCCACTGAAGTGTTTAGATGAACTCCACAGGAGAGGCTGGTTGGCTAAAGCAGTAAGAGAGACTGTATCTTCTGAATCCTCCTTAAAAGCCTCCCAATGATTAGATTAAGTGTCATTCATTTCAGAAGACACTCCCCTTAGCTGATTACAAATGCAATCAGCTGTGGACACAGCTGACATATGATTTAAGTCCATGAAATGTCCTCATAGCAACAGACAGGCCAGCACTTGCCCAACCAGACAAATAGGCACCACCACCTGGCCAAGCTGACACATGAAACTGACCATGACACCTTAACTGGAGTAACCTCATGAAAACCTACTAAAATAGGATTACACACACGGGACTGGATTGGCTTTAAGAATATGATTTTATGGGCTACATACAGTTCTAAAGCACTGCATTTGTTGCTCCTATAACCAACACCGCACATCAAGATTGGGCCCTTAAATCTCTGCACCTTTTTGTCAATTCCTCTGTGTTTTTGCCAGTTATACTTAATTTTGACCTATTGGTCTGACTGGTAACAAATGAACATCTTGATTCCCTTATTTACTATCTTGGGTTTCACAAGGGGCCGAGGGAAGCAGTGATGGCAGGTAGGAGATGGCTGCCACCTCTGGAAGGGCTGAGGGAGACAGAGGGGATGGCTGCAACATTTTATATTGTGTGTGGGAATTCTTGAGAGATGGTTTTGTCCAGGCCAATTAAGTTTAAAATGGATTTTTCTTGAAGGCTTTATGTAATTCAAAACTGATCTTGACAAAGGAGTCTGGGTTTTCTATCAACCAGTTAAAGTGGGACTATCATATGAGTATAGTTTAGGATTCAGCCAGCCAGGCAGTTTCAAAATTATGCAGTTCTTGTCATATTTTTAGTTAAGAGGTGCATTTATTTTTTATTTTGTGCAGAAAGTGAGATGGGCATTAGTCTTGCTATTATACTATTTCAGTTTCATAGAAATATGGCTCAATTGTACTGTACTTTATGGGAGACTGTTCTAGTTTGCTAGCTGCTGGAATGCAATATACCAGAAACAGAATGGCTTTTAAAAAGGGGAATTTAATAAGTTGCAAGTTTACAGCTCCATGGCTATGAAAATGTCCCAATTAAAGAAAGCAAGGCTATAAAAATACCCAAACTGAGGCACCATCAGGGGTTACCTTCACTCAAGAAAGGCCAATGAAGTTCAGGGTTTCTCTCTCAACTGGAAAGGCACATAGTGAACATGGTGATATCTGCTAGCTTTCTCTCCAGGCTTCTTGTTTCATGAGGCTCCCCTAGGGGTGTTTTCCTTCTTCACCTCCAAAGGTCTCTGGCTGTGTGGGCTGTTGTGGCTCTGATGCTCTGTCATTCTGAAGCTTTCTCCAAAATGCTTCCTCTTTTAAAGGATTCCAGTAAACTAATCAAGACCCACCTGGAATGGGTGGAGTCACATCTCCCTCTAATCCAAGGTTAATATCCACAATTGGGTGAGTCACATCTCTGTGGAGATAACCTAATCAAATTTCCAACATACAGTACTGAATAGGGATTAAAAGAAATGGTTGCTCCCACAAGATTGGCTCAGAATTAAAACATGGTTTTCTAGGGTAAATCCTGTCAAACTGGCACAGAGACTTATACTATTTTCTAGAGCAGTTTTTGAATAGAGGTGATTTTCTCCTTTAGCTGACATTCAAACTGAGCCCTGGTGTAAGACTGTTCTCTAAAGATAATGCTACATTTGCTTTTCTGACACTATCCTTTCAAAATGAGTACATTCAATCTAATGCAGTATAAGGTATATTCCTGGCCTAACCAGAGTTTCTGATTCAGTAGATTAGGCATGAGACAGAAATCTGCCTTCATAACAGGCTTCAAGATAATTCAGTGTAGATGGTTGTGCTGGTCTGAAACTGTTATGTACCCCAGAAAAGCCATGTTCTTTTTTTTTTTTTTTAAAGAAGAAAGAGTTTATTACTAGGTGCATAGTAGGAGAGCAGATGGCCCAGCAGCCCAAAACTGGGCTGCCCAAAGTGCAATAATTTGGGTAGTTTCATTAGAGGAAAGATGAGCAGAGTTTAGGATAATGAGCACAGTAGCCCCAAATGATATAATTAGATGTGATTTAATTATTAAGTATGTGCAGATTGATTGCATGCTTAATCACAGAACATGTGTAAGAAAGTGGCGGAATGAGGTATAGGTGACTTGTAAGTTAAAGTCTAAACTGCTGTGTATGTCAGGCAGGCTCACTTTGGTTAGATCCAGTCTCAGTTATCAAGATAAGTTTAGATTTGGGGTAGCTTAGTTCTGGGCTGACCCAAGTCTCTTCATTAATAAACATTAACGCTGTCTTTAGTGATAACAAGACTCTAAAGTTGAAAAACTGGAGAATTGGGTACAAATGAATGTTAGTAACAAGGTATTTACAATCACAGGGGCAGAAGATAAGAGCTATACAATCATCATCAGAGATCAAGGTAGCTGGATTACAATTTAGAAATTTCAGCAATTTCCCTCTGTGTACTCCAATATACCAGAGAGCAAAAAGGAATATCTATATAATGATTCAGTAATCAAAATCATCCTGTAAATCCTAATTTCTTGTTTACAATTCCTCCTTCTCATTTGATAACTGTCTCTCAATCTTGAGGGATATCTGGGCCATGACTCTCTAATTGCTCAAGGCTGAAAAGGGGCGTTGTTATTAAGGGACAAAGGGATGAAATCAGCTGTTACTCTTGGAGAGTCCAGTATCTCTGGGTTTCAGAGCTTCTCTGGCATTGGAACAATCTGGAGGTTTCAAGTCTCTGAAAAATAAACTTAATAAATAAAATTGTATAGAGTACAGGATATCTTTCAGGGTTTCCAGGAACACTGTTGGTTGGGATTTGCCATATTGTTGCAGTTTGCAACATCTGGCTGAAACTTCCTTAAGAGTAACTTCCAGAATGACCTCTCAAAAAAAGAAAGATTTGAAATCTCTTAGATTCTACTTCTTTACCCCCCTTTTGGTCAGTTCATCCATGATGCCAGGGCCAGGCTTATCCTTGGAACTTATATCTCATGATGCCAGGGCTACTTACGTCCTGTGATGCCAGGGCCAGTTATGTTTCATGCTGCCAGGGCCAGTCTTATACCCCTGGAAATTATGTCGGATGTAGTGGGGAAGCTCAGAGTTTGAGTTAGAGAGAGACCACATTTGAGCAACAGCAGAAATTTTCTGGAGATGCCTATTAGGCACTAATCTTAAGTAGGTTCAGTTTACAATTACAGAAATAAGTTTCATAAGGGCAAACCTCAAAATTGAGACCTTGGCTTATTAAATTACAAGCTTTAAAAAAAACACAAATACTTTTGAGAGGGACAAATAAAGGATTGAATATTATCTCATCCCATGTCTACCTTTTTGCAGAACAATTCTAATTGTAATATCTTTAACTATAATGGTAGTATTTTCATTTTAAATCACATTGATGCCAGATTATATTACAGAAATAAAACCTTTTTTTATAGACTCATAACCAAAATTTTTTCAATTTTCAGTGCAACCCAATTCTTCCTTTTTAAAGGAATTTCCCTAATTTGTAACCAGTTAGCAACATTTGACCAATACGAATGCAGGAACACACAAACTAATAGCTAGACTGAACACTCCAGCTAACAACCAGGCATTAAACATTTAACACACCGATTAACAATTAAACAAACATCAACTCTTACTATACCAAGGTAATACACTGGCTAGTATTTAAATAGGCTTACTTAATTTCATTAAATAACAATTAATTGTTGGATTACTCATTTTTTAGGAGTATACTCAACAGACAAATTTAGGTCAGGGCCTCAAACCCTGTACAGAACACACACCAAACCAATCAATTACCAATTAAGCAGACATAAAACACTTAATGTACCAATTTAGCAATTAACCAATACCTAGGTAATACACTGGCTAACACTTAAATAAGCCTATTTAATTTCATTAAACACCAGTTAATTGTTGGATTAGGTCAGGACTTCAAACCTTGTACAGTATAGTATGGTATCCAAAATCAGAAGGTATAGAGGTTCAGAGCAAAGGGGATCATTCTGGAAGCATGACCCAGGCCTAGGTCAAGGGGACTGAAACCACTTATTTACTCCCTGATCCACTTTTACCCTGATGATGCACTCACCCAGTCAGATATCCAGACATGGAACTGGAAATAGTTTCTCTCTTTGAAGCTTTTCAAGGCACCAAAATTCTCTGGACTGCCAGCAGTATAGAGTAACCCCAGTTGCTGAGCCTCTAGACTAAATTCAGTCCAGTGGCTGCAAAGGCTTGGTTAC
>PVIY010051885.1:0-15459 GCA_004026745.1 Myrmecophaga tridactyla | reverse complement strand
CCAGGATAACCTCTCGACTCTGTTTGGAATCTCTCCGCCATTGACACTTAGTCTCATTTCACTCTTCCCCCTTTGGTCGAGAAGGTTCTCTCCATCCCTTGATGTTAATTCGCAGCTCATTCTAGGGTTTTTTTCCATCCCTTGATGCTGAATCTCAGCTCATTCCAGGTTCTCTGTCCCATGTTGCCAGGAAGGTATGATTGACATTTTTAAAGGAGATATCCTTGGCAAGGGAGGAAGATCTCCTTACAATCCCTTGAAACAGATCCTATTGACCTATTGTACAAGTGGAGAAACTGAGGCTCAGGGATGTTAAGAAATTTGCTCAAGGGTCAAGGAGGTGGCAGAACCCATGTCCGAATGCAGAGACCCAGATTTTATCTACTGCATTATTATTCTGCCTTCTAGGAAAAGGAATATGGGGCCAAGAAGCAGAAAAGAAATATCCGTTTTCACCAACCACCACCACCCACTTAGGCACGCAAAGGCCCCAGCACGATGAAACCCCAAGTGACTTACGGTTTTGGCTTTGTTGAGATGTGTCATCTGAATGTAGCCCCGGTCATGTCGGGAAAGATAGAGGAAGTAGAAGGGGAAACAGGCCCAGAGGTAAAAACAAGGCACCCACACAAGGACGGTGTTCTGAAAGCACTTGGTGAAGTCGGGGTTGTTCGTGTACCATGTGACATTCCAGTCCTGCCGATGCAAACACAGGTTCGGGGTCAACAGAGCGCACCAACAGGGACCAGAGCTCGTGCGGAGGTCAAAACTGGCTGCTGTGGGGATTTTGTTTTGTGCTTTTTTTTTTCGCACGGGCAGGCACCGGGAATCAAACCCGGGTCTCCGGCATGGCAGGCGAGAACTCTGCCACCGCGCCACCATCGCACCGCCCTGCTATGGGGTTTTTAAAACAGACAAGACCCCTACGTCCGAGGGCCTCTTAGACTGAACAAATGAACTACAAAGGTCGGCAGCCAGAAAGACCAAGACACAAGTAATAAGGATTAAAGGGACATCTCATCTTACATAATAGATAAGTTCCTGGGACCTGCAGCAAGTCTCATTTTTGTACAAGAGATGGGGACTGCTGCTTAAAGGAACACTGAGGACATTCTTCGGTAAAGTTAAAGAAGGCTTTGGTCATATGGAATCACCCTTACGTTGCTGTCCTAGGCACTGAGGGCTTTCTAATGTTCTTCATCACCATCATCATCATCACCACCACCCTCATCACCATCGCCACAATCCAACCATCGCTGCCACCTTTATCACCACCGCCAGCATCCCCAGCATCACCACCATCAGTGCCACCATCTCCCCGCCATCACCACCACCGTGTCACCAGCATCCTCGATGCCATCCTCATCACGGAAAACACCCAAACTGCAGTTGCTATATGCCAGGCCCCATTCTAAACCCTTTACAGGAATTCTCTCCTTTACTTCACTATGAGACAAGTACTCTTTTCATCTCCAGTTTCAGACGAGAAAGGCACAGAGAGGTTAAACGAATTGCCTGTTTCACACAGCTGGTAAGACTTGGGGTGGAATTCAAGCCCAGGCTTGTCTGGCTCTGGAATCGCTGAGGCTAACCACTAAGACAGCTAGTCTCAGAATAAAAAAATTTCAAGCCATTTTAAAAAAGAAGTTGCATTGTTAGAGAGATGCCAAATAGATACATATATACATATACGCATAGATATAGACAGAACAGATCAGACCTATTTGTCTAAGAAAAAACCTCAATTAGCTGTACAGTTTATAATGGAAAGTTTAATTCAAGCCCTGATCTGACCACTGACCATTACACAACTTTGAGAAAAGTCACCGCCTCATTTCAAGGTTTCAATTTCCAATCTGTATTATGTATAGCCTAGAAAACATCAGAAGTCAGAACAGGTAGCCCCAGGCCAACTGGGCCCACGAGTGGATTACTGCTGTTGCTAAAAGCATGCACCACCCCTCACCCTTTATTAAAAAAAGATTATTAGGAAATTTCAAATTAGGAAATTTCAAATATTGGCTTCTCTTGAAAAATGTCAAAATCTGGCAGCACTGGGCCCACATCCTGGCTTCTCAATCATCGGGGGGATTGAGTGTAGCCAGTCTTTGGACAAGCCTGCGGTTTCAAGGTGGAAGCAGTCCCCACCCAGCCCATTTTTCTCCTAGCCATTCAATTATCTATATGTACGTACACACATACACGCGCGCGCGCACACACACACACACACACATCTATCCACACCACCTATCCATCTATCCATCCATCCGTGCCTCTCTCTCTAACAGTTTACTTTTAATAAGTAGTATTTGTCTGTTAAACAATTTTCCACACTACACAAAGGGCACACAGTAAAAAAAAAAATCAGTCTCTCTGATTTTCATCTCTCAGACCACAATCCCATTCCATTTGAAAACTACCACTGCTAACTTCCTGTGCATTTTTCCACACATTCCAAATATAGCATACGCATATTATTTCCCCAAACAGTACTATAACGTATACTCTGTTCCGTACATTGCTTTTGTACTTAACAACTAATATGGGAGACTGACCTTTATCAGTACTATAGATCAGCTTTATTATTGCTATTTTCATTTTATTTATTTTAAACAAAGAGACAGAAGTAATGAGCCTTCTTCCCATTCCCTCCCCAGGCCGGCAGTTCTCATGTGTCCCTTCCAGAAAATATTTTATGCATATATAGCAAAATAAATATACTTTTCCTTTCTGTTATCAGATGGAAGGAAGCATACTCCACATACTGCTCTGTACCTTGCTTTTTCTCTTAATAATCTACCTTGAAAATTATCCCACACTATACATGAAGCACTTCCTCCTCCTGTGTTACAGCTAAATTGTATCCCATTGTATAGATTATCTTTAATTTATCATCCCCTGCTGATGTGACGTCTGTGTGGTCTTAAAACAATGCAGCAGTGAATAAACACCTGAGCAGGCACATTTGTAGGAGAACCTCTACAAGTGAGCCTGCTGGGTCAAAGGGTTGGTGCATTTAAAATGTTTTCCTCCAAACTGGTAACGTCACTTTATACTCCACCTAACGATGAAGGACAACCACTTCTGAAACCAGTGTATTATAAGCTTCTGATGTTTGGAAAATATCTCCTTGTTTTTAAGATATGAGTGAGACTCTTATGAGTGAGACTGAAGATCCTTTCATTTGTGTTTAAAAGCCCTTCCTTTTAAACTGCTTCGAGGCGAATTCATGGATGTAAACACTTGCGGTAGTGAACAGGATGGATCTCATCTCCCTCTTCTTTGGGTAACAACCTCCAATGGCTCCCTATTACCTTTAAGAACTATTCCCTGCTGTGGTTCCTGAGGCCGTCCACAGTCAGGTGCCACCTGTGCCTACAATTTCTCCCACCCCATTTCCCAACGCTCCAGCTCAGGCATTTACCCACAGGAGTATTTACCAGGCACTGGTGAAGGCCCTTAAGGCATTTTCTAGCTGCTGGCCAAAGGGGCACAGTTTCTTCAGAATACTTCTTGCTAAACTCTCTTGCTGCTATGTCCTTCCTGCCTCACAAACTCCTACTCATCCTTCAAGACCCAACGCAGATACCTCCTTTAAGAAGTCATCCTCCTCACACAGACTGTCAGCCTCCTACATCCAGCTACTCACTGATCCCAGTGGGTTGTGATGAATTCTGTCCCTACCTCTGCACCAAAAGGACCAAACAAGGATCTGTGATTGCCCACCTATCAGGTACTCAGAAGCTACTGAGTAAATAAGCAGTCCCAACCACCTCTTCCCTCCCCAGTATTATTCTCAACAGTGCTGTAAGATCACAATCCACCAAGGCAGAACCACAGCTGCAGTGGTTACCATCAGGCGGAGGTGGGTTCAAATTCACCCCAAGAGAACCTGGGAAAATCGCTGAACTTCTCCCAGCCTCGGTCTCCCCCTCCGTAAAACAGTCAAGGAGACATGCCTACCTGGAAGGGGCTTCGTGGGTCTGGAATGGGGTAACGCGCAAGAAGGACCTTTACACTGGGCCTGGCCTACGCAGCCGAGGGGCAGTGGGTGCCAAAAATTCATGTAGTTACTGCGAATAAGACCCGCACTGCTCAGAGCCGAGCAGCGGAGAGGAACTCAAGCCAGGAAGCAAGCGAAAGGGAAAACAGAGCGTCCAAGGACACCGGGGAAAGAGATAGCCAGTGAGGAGCTTATCAGAGGAAGCCGTTTGCTCTTCAGAAGGCAAAATGAAGAGCATACAAGGCAAGCGTCCTGTTCAGGCCAGAGAGCTGGCCCTGACCAAGAGGGCAGAAGCAGGAGGGAGAGCAGGACCGGGAAAAAGCAGGCTCTGAAAACGGACTTTCACTACTGCAGGTAATGCTGACCCAAACGGACCATGCCACCTCCCCACCCACTCCCCACGCTGCCACCCACCAGTGGCCCACTGTGGCCTGGCCGTCCCTGTCCAGGCAGTGACCATGATATTGGGGTTTCCTGCGTGTCTCATGTCAGGTCAGGACCTCGACGTGTCCTCCATCCAAAGGAAGCTCCTTGAAAGCTACCAGAAGCAAGTCCCGAAGGCTGGGGGACACGAGAAGGCTAAAGGAAGGAACAAGTCACTGCTCCCGACTCGCGGGAAGGACGAGGACAACCACATCTGGTCTCC
The DNA here is from genome assembly GCA_004026745.1 of Myrmecophaga tridactyla. Lineage (NCBI taxonomy): Eukaryota > Metazoa > Chordata > Mammalia > Pilosa > Myrmecophagidae > Myrmecophaga > Myrmecophaga tridactyla. The sequence continues at coordinate 10,810 of PVIY010051885.1, read as the reverse complement.
CTGAGGCCCTCCCTGCTCCTCCTAAGCCAGGGGGGGCTCTGAAAATCAAGCCCGGCCCAGCCCACTTGCTGATTCTGCCAGAGGCATGTCCACTGACCCACCACCCGGAAAGCAATTCAGCCGCAGGAGGCAGGGGTCCTGCGAACACCACCCACGTGCCCAGGCACCTCACTGCTTCTTCGGGGAATCTGGCACAGGGCAATCAGCAATCACAAAAGAGGATGTGGGGTGCACGGGTGGTTCAGTGGCAGAATGCTCACCTTCCATGCAGGAGACCCGGTGCGATTTCCAGACCATGCCCCACTCCCACCACCCCCAAAAAAGAGGATGTGCTTAGAAAACACATGTCCCCCTGCACTACCAGCTCCCCCAAACCAGGTTCTCAGCATAGGATGTGCCAGCAGCATGGGAGGCCAGGAAGACTGCTCGGCCAGGAGCTGGGAGTTCCCAGTACTTCTCTTGCATGGCATCATCTCACAACCTTCTGCTTCCGGGCTGAACAGTAACAACGGGGTCCCAAACGCTGACTGTAGATGCTCATCTCAGTCCTTACAGGAAAAGGCACTGCTGTTATCCCCAACTGACAGATGGAGAAACTGAGAGACCAGGTAGTAAAACACCTTTCCAAAGGACAGGCTGCCCCCACACCCATATCCCTTCTCTGGCCACAGCCCCTGGCTCCTGTTGGTCAACCACCCCTCCCCCATCCTGACCAAAGCAGACCCTCCACGGGTAGGTCCTCATTGGCCATCAGCAGAGACCTGTCCTCACAGTGCTGGCAATTAATTCTGGAAGGGGCACATAATCCAATGACAGAAAGGACATGTACTCTCTCTTCAGCAATGAGGTGGCATGTGGATATGGGATTTACAGGTGCTGTGGCCATTTAAAACAGAAGCACCGGGGTTGGAAGGGAAAGGGAAGGGATGGCACCACTGCATCGAGTGTGGGAATTAAGCTGGCATCGTAAAAGGCACAGATGAAAGAATCTGGTGCTTGGTGTCATTGCAGGTTGCTGGATCAAGCTTCACCTGCAGCCCACCCTCCCACTGGGCTTCTCTAATAAATCCACTTCATTGTTTTATACTGGCTTGAAATTAACTTCCTCTATGTCCAATGGTAGTCAAAAGGATTAAAGGAGGTAGAGAACAATAGTGGGTAGGGGCTATTTTTATGCCCACTGGACAAAAAAGCCTCTCAACTGAAGAAGCACTGGAGCAAAGACATGAAGGAAACAAAGAAACACACGTCACCATATTTTATCTACAGAAAGAGTAAAAGTGAGGGTTTATTAAGTTCAGCAGCAGCATGTGCCAGGCACTGCTCCAAGGGCTTTACATTACATTTAATTCTCCCACCAACAACTCTGGGAAGCAAGTACTATAATTAAATCCATTTTACAGACAGAGAAACTAAGGCCCAATCGCATTACCTGCAGGTGGCAATGACACAGGCAGGGACTTGAATTTGGGTGAAGATGCCTCCAGAAAATTCTGTTGCTTGTGTTTTTTTTATAATATGCAACACCACTGCTCTGATTTGAAAATTAGCATAAAAGGATACACACAGAAGCTCCTCTCAGCAAGGAAGTTTCTTAGAAGGATGAAAGGAAACAAAAAACTAACAGGGACTATCTACAGGGGATAGGACTGAGGCCAAAGAGGAAGGCAACGATTAATTTTTGTTTCATTATCTTTTGTACTGTTTGAATTTTTTTACCCTGTGTGGATTACCTCTAAAATAATAATAATGAAACTAGTTCACACTAAATAAATAAACAGCAACAGTAGGAACTTAAGGCCAGAAGTTTCTAGAAGCTGAGTTGGGAACACAGAGAAAGCACATATTTATTTGCTGGCGCCAATAATATAACACTGTTGGTTGCCATGCCAGATGCTAACTGTTTTCCAAACATCCGTCCATTTAAACCTCACGAAAGCCCCCCACAAACTCAGGGCAATTGAAATTCCCCTTTCCAGGCGGGGTCACTGAGGCCCAGATCGTTAAAATAACCTGCCCAGGACCTTCCTGGCAAGGTGGGACAGAAACCCTAGAATGCGCTGAGACTCAGCATCAAGGGATTGAGAAAACCTTCTTGACCAAAAGGGGGAAGAGTGAAATGAGACGAAGTGTCAATGGCTGAGAGATTCCAAACAGAGTGGAGAGGTTATCCTGGAGGTTATTCTTATGCATTAAGTAGATATCACCTTGTTAGTCAAGATGTAATGGAGAGGCTGGAGGGAACTGCCTGAAAATGCAGAGCTGTGTTCCAGTAGCCATGTTTCTTGAAGATGATTGTATAATGATACAGCTTTCACAATGTGACTGTGTGATTGTGAAAACCCTGTGTCTGATGCTCCTTTTATCTACCTTGTCAACAGATGAGTAGAACATATGGAATAAAAACGAATTATAGGGGGAACAAATGTTAAAATAAATTTAGTAGATTGAAATGCTAGTGATCAATGAAAGGGAGGGGTATAGTATGCATAAATTGTTCTTGTTTTTGTTTCATTTCTTTTTCTGAATATATGCAAATGTTCTAAGAAAGGATTATGATGATGAATATGCAACTATGTGATGATATTGTGAATTACTGATTATATATGTAGAATGGAATGATCAAAATACGAATGTTTGCATTTGCTTTGTGTTTTTTGGTATTTAAAAAAATAAAATAAAATAAATTAAAAAAAAAAAAAAACAACCTTTCAATTCATAAAATAACCTGCCCAGGCGTGCAGAGCCTGGAAGATGCAGAACCCATCGAGGGTCCTAACTCCCGGGCTCCACCATTGCTAAGCCAGGTGCTTTGAACTCTCTGCAAGGTCAATATTCACACCAGCCTGACTGAGGAGGCTTGGAAAGCACCGTTCTCCAAGGGAGGGTGTCAACTGATTGTCCTCAGGACTTATGAATTCCAAGTTCATTCATGTGGAACAGAAAACTTGGGTTCTGACTTGGGGGTGGAATATTCTATAGCCCCTCCCCTACCAGGGGTTAAGAGCACAAGCTTCCAATTCCCCGTTCCTGTCTCCGACTTGCCCTAAAGCAAGTCAGTTCATCTCACTGCCTCAGTTTCTTCATCTGTGAAATGGAAACAATGCCAGAACCCACCAATTATAGAGTTATCAGGAGGATGACATGAGATGAGCCAAGTGGTCCTGGCGACTAAGAGACTAATCAACAACACACATTCATTCATTCATCTATTCACTCATCAAACAATGAATATTTGCTGAGCATCTACGATATGCCAAGCCCAGGGCTAATCATGGAGACATGGTGATATTAAAACAGTCCCCCTGCCTTCTTAAAGCTCAGGATCCATTGACGATGTATGCTCACTAATAAAAACATAACTACAAAGAGCTCTACTGGCTAGGAAGGAAAAGGGAAGGGTGTTGGGACAGCAGGTGTCAGGGGTGAGGGTGGTCTGGGAAAATGATTTTTCAGCAAAGATTAGAAAGGGTCAGCAGGAACCAGCAGGGCAAAGATCTGGGGGGAGCACCTGCAAGTCCCCCCCCCCACACTAGGGGGAAAGGGACTCCTGTGGCTGCAGCAGTGGGCCACAGGGACAGCAAATTGGACTCCGAAGGTGCCCAAATTCCACTCTTGGGAGCTTGCTGCTAAGTTCCCAGAGGCATGGAGTCCTGTGCCAGGAAGGTCATGCCTGATGTGCCAATTCCACCCAGCGTGGTCCTCGTAAGAAAACTGAGGGCCAGGGAGGGCAAGAGGCACACACTTAGACCTGGGGCAAGGCCTGGTTCTCTCCCAGCCAGGAGAGTGTTAAAATGCAACAGCTGCCATTTATATACTGACAGTGAATCACGTGGAATGGAAGCAAGTTATATTTCAGTGCATGTGACATGCCCCACTTGTGAAAAGAGGGGGGAAAGAATGAACACACACACACATATACATGCATACTCTTGTGTGCAAAAAATCACTCTAAATGGAAAACCCAAGAAGCTGGTAACAAGGGTGACTTCCAGGGCAGGGAACGGGAGGCCGGGACAGAGTTGGTGGGGGGGAGGGGGCGCTTCACCATGGGTGCCACTTTTACTTTTTCAAAAATGAAGGAAGGAAGGTAAAGAGAAAGAAGATAAAGCAGGGAGGGAGAGAAAGGAGAAGGACATAAATAAAATGAACACAAACGGCAGCAACAAGAACAAAGAAGGAAGTCAGGAAGGGGAATCCCTGCAAAGCGGGATTCTTTGACACATGGGAGGGCTGAGCAAAGGAGCACGGGGAGCCCGCTGTGAGGTCAGGGGCCCTGCAGGGCTGTTGGACATTAATCCCATTTAGAGACAGCATGGGACGTACAATTCCCTGTCTGGATCCTAAAAATGCAGCAGTGAAAGGTTCCTGTCCTCCTGCCCCGACTCGGCGAGAGGCCTGTGCAAGTGAAAGGGCGTGGAGGGAAAAAGCCAGCTGAGGCCAGCTCCCCGTTGGCAGGATGGCCCCTTGCCCGCCGTGGCGCCGAGCTGCAGCCTTCCTCACTCTCGGGCTCGCCAGAGCTGAGAACAAATCCAGAAATGTGTCCGGGGTGGCAGCATCCAGCCCTTACTCCAGCACCTAGAAGGGAGGGGTGTCGCCAGAAGGGCCCTCGCCCTGCCCAGGCAAGCACCCCAAAACCCCCACCCGGCTCAAGTCCAAGATGCAGAACTGAATGCCTCGGTAAGAAGGGAGAGGAGTTACCCGCAAGATTCAACCTCCTGGTGCTGAAAAGAAAATGGAGCCGTGGCGTGTCCGTCCCAGGGGCCCGGGTACAGGCGGTGGACAGCCTGCCGCCACCTGCCATGACCCCACGCTCCTGGCAAGTACCGTGAGAGCTCTTACAGGGGCCTGCCCTACAAGGTGGATGCCTGTCCTTGCTTTTGCCATCCAGCCCTGACAATTCTGCTCTTTTTGTCCCCAGCCCCACCCTCTCTTGTTCCCAGACACCTGAGCTTCATCAAATCCTCTGTGCGGTCACATTCCAGAGGCTTACTAAGGATTCAGCCTGTGCCAGGCACAGGGTCTGTCAGGGGATACAGCAGGAAGCTGGACAGACAGCGATTTCCAGAGGACCCAGCAGGGGCAGCAGGACAAGGGCCCAGCCCTCCTGGAGGAGACACTCAATAAACAAGATAAAGACACGGATATGTGGAGTGTGTGAGAGAGAGATGACAAAAGGGACCCACAGAGAGAAAGGGTGGGGGGGGATGTCACACGGTAGCCAGGGAGGGCCTCGCTGAGAAGGCAGTTTTCAGAGGACTGGAGGAAATGACTTTCCAACACTCAGACCAAGCCTCAGTAAGAGGCTTGCATGGCGTTGGGGTCACCCCTCGGCCACAGAGCAGGAGGGGAAGGAAGATGGGTAGGCCCAGCACCCAAATGTGTCCTGCACCAGTGAGACAGCCCACAGAGATGGGACCAAGGGTGAAACGACCCCTGGGCAGTTGGAGCCACATCCTACAAATATTTAACTATGCACAAATTCAGACTGCTCAGGCACATCTAAAAACTGCACGTACAGTGTTCCTGCTATTTCTCTTTGTAAGCGTGTGTCCTGGAGCGAAGGCAAGGACAATGTGGGCCTCTTGTACCCTCTCCAGAATTACTGTGCCTTGCACACCACGAGGCAAGGTTCATTTTCTACAACGTGGCCTCTAGACCCAAGAGAGGCCCCAGACCGGGTACCGGACTAGAGAGGGCTCCTGTTCCAACTCCACAGATAGACTGGCCAGAACGGGCACATTGCTGGCACAGCGCCTTCCAGAATGATCGCCGGGGCTCACTGAGATAATGTGATACCCTTACATGGGCTGTCCATGGAACCCTAACCTTACCCCTACCCCAGAAAATAACAGACACGCACACACATGCCACACACCATCATCTCAGTAAGAGGATACATCATCTGGACTGATTTGCATTTGTTTGAAAAAAAAATGTAATGTGATGTCTTTTCCCATTGCTATGCTGCTGCTTGTTATTAGACCACAAGTCCCCTTAGCCCAGGGCTGCTCAGCCTCAGCTCCACAGACATTTGGAGCTGCATGGTTCTGTGTTGTGGGGTCTGTCTTGTGCACTGCAGGATGTTTAGCAGCATCCTCTATCCATTAGATGTCAGTAGTATCCCCCTGCCCCATGCATAACAACAAAAATATCTCCAGACATGACTAAATGTCCCCTGGGGGACACACTCGCCCCCCACTGAGAATCGTTGCCTCAATTGTTTTTCCATGTGGCCCCACTCCTGCCTCTAGAGACTCTGCAGACCACCTGTCTGCTAATCCATTCATTTCACACGGTTACTGAGCCCTGTTCTGGGCCGGGAGTTGATCCAGAGATGATCACATTTACATCCTGCCCTCAAGAAACTTAGAACCTCAAACAGGAGATAGAATGGGTACATATATGGTTAAAACAGAAGATTTTATAGCACTAAATGTCATCAAAGAGACACACATAAATGGCAAGAGGTGCCCGGAGATGAGAAAGGGGTTAATTCACAAAGCAAAGAGGAAGCAAACTCAGAGGCTAACAGGGCTCAAGCAGATAAACTAAGACGGTGATGTGGGTTTCTCAGTCATTAAATGCAAAAAACACTTGGACCTGCACATAAACACATAAATCATGTTCACTTCCATTTTTCTACAACCATCTGATAATCTTGCATTTCTCCAGTTTTGGGAGGCAGAGAGTGGAGTGACAAGGAGCGCAGGTTATGGAGTCAGGCCAACTGTGATCAAATCCCTGGTGCCTTCACTTCCCAGCACCTACTCGTTACCCACTTCTCTCAACTTAACAGAGTTTGAAACAGTGCCCCATAGCTTGGCCACTTTAGAAGATAGTCTGGCAAGTCCCCAAAAGGTTAGCATTCCCATATGATCCAGCAATTCCACACCCAGGTATGTGCCTGGGGGGACACAACACACAGGTCTACACAATGTCATAGCAACTTTATTCATAACAGCTGAAAGACAGAGATAACCCAAATGTGCATCAACCCATGAATGGATAAACAAAAAAATGTGATAAAGCCATACGATGGAATATCGTCCAGCCCTACAAAGGAACGGCGTTCTGATGCTTGCTTCTACATGGATGAACCTTGAAAGCATCATGTCAAGTGACAGAAAACACAAAACCCAGACACAAAAGACCACATAGCATATGGTTCCATATATATGAAATGTCCAAAACAGGCCAATGTTAATCTATATAAAGCAATTAAAACAGTGCTATGATAAAAGCATTAGCTATTTCTAAAGGATAAAGGTACAAAAAAAAAATAGTTCTCTATTACAAGAAAAACAAAACAAACACAAAAATGAATGGCCACAACGACTAGGTCTCAATATCCAGGAGGCAACAGGGAGTGGTGGGGACTGTGGCACATGGGTTCTATCGAAAGGGGAGCTACTTCTCAGGTTCGAGGGTTTGTTGACACACGGAATAGGGATCCAGTGTTGCCAAGGACTTCTCTCATTTTTGGAAGAAGCCAGAAACCTAGAATTTTACACAAAATCTCCCCACTTTTAAACAATGGCACTATTAAAAAAAAAATCATTTGGGCCAAATCAAATATATCTCCAGCAAACTGTGGCTGAGAACAGGGGTCTGGGAGGCAGCAACCCTAGCCCACACCCTCGCTCTGCTGCCCTGACCTGGCTATATGACTTCAGGCAACGACCCCATCTGAGAGACCTCAGTTTCCTCAGCCGTAAGGCAAGGATAGTAAAAGCTGCCTTTCGAACTGTTTAAAAAGTTGAAAATGTGATCAGACATTGAGTAGAGATATGAATGATGCTGATCTGGATAGGACTAAGGTAAATCAGAACACAGGGTAAAGGATGACATGGCCCACAATCTCTAACTTCAACCTCTGTGCAAAACCAAAGGGAGAGATGTTTATTTGGTGCAAAATTTATATTTTAGGTAGTGCATTTCCTAATTTAACTTGTATGGCCAGTTTAGTTGAACACTATAAGTACATGGAATCTTGAATAGGGCATAAGGTTTTGTTGGTTTGTCCAGGTTAGTGTGATGCCCTGATAAATCCCAGAGTGGGCTGGACAGTGAATAAAGAAGTATTTGCAAAGGCCCCTTGGGGGAATGGGTAGAAAGGAGGAAATAATCAACTTCCCCATTTGAAGAATTTCTGATATTCTCACAAGCAGTGGGGACAACCAAATCAATAGGCCAAGCCCTAGATCTTGGGGTTCGTCTCTACGAAACTTATCCCTGCAAAGAATAGGCTAAGCCTACTTAAAATTAGGGCTAAAAGTCATCCCAGAGAACCTCTTTTGTTGCTCAGATGTGGCCTCTTTCTCTAAGCTGACAAGGCAAGTGAACTCACTGCCCTCCCCCACTACGTGGGACATGACTCCCAGGGGTGTAAATCTCCCTGGCAACATGGGACAGAAACCCCAGGATGAGCCAGAACCCAGCATCCAGGGATTGAGAAAACCTTCTCAAGCAAAAGGGAGAAGAGAGAAATGAGAAAGAATAAAGTGTCAGTGGGCTGAGAGATTTCAAACAGAGTGAAGAGGTTATCCTGGAGGGTATTCGTATGCATTATATGGATATCCCTTTTTAACGTATGGTATATTAGCGAGGCGAGAGGGAAGTGCCTGAAACTGTAGAGCTGTGTTCCAGTAGCCTTATTTCTTGAGGATGATTGCATAATAATATACCTTTTACAATATAACTGCGTGATTGTGAAAACCTTGTGTCTGATGCTTCTTTTATCTGGGGTATGAACAGATGAGTAAAAAATGGATAAAAAAATAAACAAATAATGGGGAGTCAAAGGTTAAAATAAATTTGGTAGATGGACAAACTAGTGGTCAATGAGAGGGAGGGGTAAGAGGTACGGTATGTATGAGTTTTTTCTTTTTTCTTTCTTTTTCTAGAGTAATGCAAATGTTCAAAAAAATGATCATGGTGACAAATACACAACTATGTGATGACACTGTGAGCCACTGATTGTACACCATGTATGGAATGTTTGTATGTTAAGTTTAAGCAATAAAAATTTTAAAAAAATTAAACTTTAAAAAGCTGTCTTTCAGTTATCATGAAGTCTAAATTCACACATTAAATTACTTCATCTTCACCCCAACCCTCTGAAGTAGATACTATTACTGCTCCCGTTGTGCAGAAGAGATGAAGGCACAGAGAGGTAAAGCAACTTGCCCAATGACACACAGCCTACCACTTGGCAGAGGTAGACTCCAACACAGGCAGGCTGGCCTTAGAGCCCGGAAACCCACACTGCTGGAGACAATACAGAGAGAATGCTGCACGGGACAACAGATGGGTACCCGGCGAATGCCCCAGCAGTGGAAGCTGCTGTTGTTCCTAACATTATTTCCACTTGGGAAACCAGGGCAGGCTTCTCGGAGTACATGACACCCGAGGAGGGCTGAGCTGTCAGGAACTGCCAGGGTGGAAACATGAGGCAACAGCGGTGTTCCAAGGGGAGAGCACGGTGGGATCCAAGACAAGAACCTGAGAAAGCCTGGAGTGGGGTGAGTACACCCAAATGTGGGGCAAAGTGGCCAGGAGGGGACCTGGTGACAAGCACAGCTGGTGCCCAAATGAGTCAAGCAAAGGAAAGCCGACCTTCACTTAGGATTCCCACCAGAAAAATGCTGTATCACCCAAATATTGCAAAAGCTCCTGGGTATTATGAAATCAAGAGGGAAAGTTTCTGGTTTAGCCTTTTCTTGAAGACAGTCAGGAACAGGAAGTGAGAAAAGCCACCCTCAAAGACTCCCCAGCCCCACCCCGACCCCCCCAGGGTCCCCATCCCCGAGTGTGCAGTCTGGGCCATCTCCCTCCCCTGGAGCTCTGGGCTCCACGCTGGAATCCTGATTCTGACAGGCAGCCCCAGGACCCAGATGGATGGGGAGCAGCAGACTGGGGCTCCCCGGTCCTGGCATCCCCACTTCCCTGTATGCAGCCGTGGGAAAGCCACTTAGCCTCTGAGTTTCTGTTCCCCGTGTGTAAAAGAGAAAGCGTAACCCCCCAACTCTCCTCACTCGATGTTGGGGGGAAGGTCAGCCATGGGGTTCAATTGGCTGCTGCTAATACTATTTTTGTAGTCACAAACACCCCCGTGTACATAAAAGCAACGGCTCACAAAGCTGCGGGCCAAGGCGCTGAAGCCCTTCGCGACCTCCAGGATGAGCCAAGGCCATTTGGCACAGCCTCCTGGAAAAGATTCCTCTCGGGCCCACCCCAGGATCCTTCCATCATGCTTGAGTATTAACAACCCTTCCAGAGCCACAGACCTGGGAAGCTGCCCAGCACGGCTAATTTTAAAATAGGCCCCTATGGCAGTGATGCCGGGCAGCCTGGGCCCTGCACCAGCTCCACCAGCTGTGAGCTGTATCTATCACTGGCAAGTCACCTAACCTCTCTGGGCCTCAGTTTCCCCATTTGTAAAATGGGGATAGTGTCTACCCAACTTGTAGGGTTGTTTTGAGGATTACATGGAAAGTGCTGTGTATAGTGCCTGGGACTAATACACATCACTGGGCTCTAGTTGTTGTTACCATGACTTCCCAGGACCTGCAAGATGCACAGTCATGGAATATGCTGTTGGTAACAGAGTTCATCAGGAGATAGAAATAGGGTAAGATATTGGGTAATTGGAGCTGAAGGGATGCAGACTGTGCAACAGGACTGGATACAAAAACTCAGAAATGGTCAGCACAATACTACCTAACTGTAATGTAATTATGTTAAAATACTGAATGACGCTGCATGTGAGAATGATAGAGGGAGGAGGGCTGGGGACATAAATGAAATC